>OMNW01009978.1:0-16946 GCA_900303245.1 Selene dorsalis | reverse complement strand
CCCACATGGAAGATGCCCCTGCCTACGGAGCACATGCACAAAAAACACACACTTATAAAACTTTCATTTCACACAGACGTTTTATGGGTTTATTAAATTACACCTCTGGCATCATCAGAGACGGACGTGTTACATTTCTTCCTTTTTTTAAATCCTTTTCACAGCTTTAAGGTTGGAGAATCATCTTAATCCCTCCTCTCTGACAGCATCGTATGTACTCTGCATCAGCCTCTTCCTGCCCCTCATTGAAACTCAATCATCTTTCTGCTTAGTGGAATAGTTAAACCCTGAGCTATGTATTTTTTATTGCTGCACCGCTCCATCAAATGGAAATAATCTACATGACCTGTGAATCATTTCATTTAAATTTCAGCTCGACACATTTGGTTGGATAAAAGAAAGTTTGGATACATAATTGTACAGTAATCTATACGAGTATATATGCAATAACAATCTATGACTGACTTGATCATGATGTCTATTGTTATCATATTATACAGGAAACAGTGAAATTGCTGTATTATGATGTCTTATTAAATAATCACCTATATTTTCCATTTACACACAAAAAATTGCTATTATCATGTCTACTTTCATAAAGCACTGTCTTTCACTCTTATCTCTGATGATCACATCTTGTCTTTTTTTAGGAGAATGATATGCAGTTAAGAACAGCTAAATAATAATCTACATTATTGTTTTTATTGTCTTTTTTGCTTTACACAAAAATACATTGTGAAGTTGTTATGAGGCTTTTTGCAGCATTGTCTGCAGAGTTCCTCTCCAGCTGTACACATCTCCAACAACCTCCACCACCAGGGTAAAGCAGCTAGTTTATTGCCTGAGAGGCAAAAATCCAGGACCAAGAAGTCAAAGGTCAAATGATTTGCTGGTGGTTGCAAACCTTGAGATTTGGGAGCCCATGGCGATGACTGAAAACTCAGAGCTTTTCCTGTCTGGATTTTGGCAATTGGCACAAACTCAGCCCAATCGACTTAGTGAAGGAATCAAACTAAAACGGTGAAATATCTGATACTCCTGTATGTGAATTGAGATCTGGTTTCATATTATTTTTATGCTCCAACAATTCAGTGTCAGTGTCCTGTACGGAACTATTCTGTGTTACTTCTCACTTTAATTTCTCACCTCTCCACATACCAATACATTATTAGAAAATACACTGTGTCATCCCAGCCTGTGCTCTATAATATGTATATATAATAACACCCAGAGAGACTTAAGGGGAGATTCTTTCTTGCTGAAGTGTTAAGAGATAAGAAAGAAAAAGAGAGTGAATGAGAAAGAGACAAAGGAGAGAGAGATACTGGACAGCACATTATTGAGAGTGCTCTTTTAGGGTCTTTGAGGTTAGAGATAATTAGACTGAAGTGGACTCTAAAAGCTCCTATTAATGATGTTCTCCAAAGAGATCTGCGGGTTAAATTTCACAGTGACTGCATTATTTTTTACAATCTGATAAACAAATGAGCCAAGTGGACGATGAAGAGGAAGTGTGAGGAATTCACATGGAAAATATCCTGCTGCAGTCAAGTGGGAACATGTGAACGTCACACTGCCTGCAAACAAAAGTTTAAGAAGAAGAGCTTAACAAGCAAGAGCAGGATGTGGTAAAGAATCGGTCGGGATTTGTGTGTTTGCTGACCACAAGACGGGCCAGAGACAGGGAGCAAAGATGGCGTGATGGGAGCCACGGCTCCTTGGAGCATACTGATGAGAGGAGGAGGGAGGGGGAGGAGAGCGAGGAGAGAATATGTCTTCTGTTGTTCGACCCGGCCTGCAGAATCAATAGCTGACATGAGCATAATGTAAGCCCTCTGTGTGTTCCCGGCTCCGTGAGGAAAACAATGGAATTCACAGGGTCCTGCCACATCTCTTCTTAAGGCAGTGCTCTGCTCTGACTTGTCACAAACACCCTGTGATCTGACCTCACCCATCTGCTTAGGGATCCGTTATGTAATCTCAGGAACGGGGAGGCACTACTATATGTGGAGTCACGGTGAGAAGAGGGAGGAAGGTCTGCTCCTGCTGCACTCAAGCAGACAGGATGTGTTTACAAAGTTCACAGCTTCAGCTGATTTCATTCATGTAATAGCTTTTCTCCTCTTTATCTATCACCAAACTGAAACAGGTTCATCTTTTGGTTGACAAAATGTAAAAAAATAAAAACAAAATCATTAAAACAAGGTGATATGATACCTTTAAAAACCTTGTTTTGCCTGAGTGCAAAATATTCAAGTTACACTAAGATAAATTTGAGAGAATCAGGAAGAATCTACAAATTGGAAGAGACAGGTGCACCAGCTATTTGACATTGATGATTAATAGATGTTTAACCAGAAAACTTAATTTTCTGTTAATCCGTTGCCTGTTTGTAATCTTATGTGTCCTCTGCTGCTCAGTTGAATCTACTACAAGTAGCTCACTTCCTCACAGTGCACTCCCCCTCACTTTATCCACAGAATACGATGCATAACAAGTCGAATTATTCGCCCAAGGCTCAAACTTGACCTGATGTTCAACTGCTAAAAAAGTCTCCCAGGTTAGAACCAGCCTCCCTCACGAGAGTGTGAAGCCACTAAGAGGAATATTGACTGCATTTACTGCGGGATGAGGAGTTGCTGCAGTCTGCCCATGAAATCAGTCTCATCTGGCCTGGAGCCAGCAGCACGAGATCCCTCTGTCACTTCAATTAGCACACTGTAAGCTCTGCAGGCAGGGAGTCCCAAACAAACAAGCGACAAGAGCAAACATCACATGTAGTACACCGCTTTTTTTTTTTTTTTTTTTTAAGCTGCAACATTGTTATTATCTCCACTGTTTGATCACTTTAACTTTACCTCCGGAAATACTGTGTTGTTATAATGTATTTCATCATTGCCGTCACCTCGGGGCGCCGTGAACGTCAGGGCTCGGCCAAATAATTGAGCTATTTCTCACAGTGCTGCTGGAATGTGATCAGCAAACAATCCAGATCCAGTGTGTGCATAAACAAACTCGAGGCCACCAAGAGGGGAGCGTCAGCGAAAAGTAACAGTGGATTTAAATAGTAAAAAAAAAAAAAAAAAAAACACAGGGGGAAGAAATCAGCAGGCTTCGTGTTGACGAGCGGTAAACTGACCTCATAAAATGATCTGGTGAGGATCAGATCTCAAAGACGCCACTGACACCGACAAGTGGAACTGTTTGGGACGGGACCAGACGTGTAGAGTCTAAATGGGTCATGTGGAGATTGAGTGTTTAAGTGGAACCAAGACGAGGCCTGAAATGGAGCGATAACACTTTCTCGCTTCCTCTGAGCAGGTGACTGAGAAGTTCACTTTAACAGACAATGTGAAAAAACTGTTCCAAGCACAAGCCAATGCCGTCGACTGATGTGCTGCATTAATGTCAATTCAATCCAGTGAATTTAACACCCTGAAACCACTCAGGTGCCAATGATAGTCCAATGTTTACACTGCGTAACCACATCACAGTAGCATCCACGGTTTGATTCTGACCGGGGGCTTTTGTTACACATCTTACTCCATCTCTTTCCCCATGTTTCTTGTCTCTCTACACTATAACATCAAATATTAGTATGAATCAGTGATGCTCACCGCACTGCAACACCATCCGCCTCGTCCTAATAGACCTGTTTAAGGGGAGCTCCAACAATTTTACCCATCAAAGTTTGTTTACAGGTCTCGCAGGGTGCTGCTCCGTGTGTGACAAAAGTTGTTTAAAGCCTATGAAATTGCCTCCAGTGCCTAGAATGGACGACATCTCTGGCTCTGCTGCAAATGATCTCAACCCTGACTATGGGAATGCAACGTTAAGATCGATGGAGGAGAGCTGCATCTGTGTGTGTGCTGTAACAAAATCTCTGATGGTTGACAAATTCTGTCTCACGCCATTCGTCAGCCCAACCCCCAGCGTCTGCATTTGCAGCGATTTCGCGATCAATACACAGACACACACTAAACTGGGAGTATTATGAGGCTTTCAGTGTAAACAGCTGTGTACTATTATACATGTTTTATAGAGCGCCATCATTCACTATCTCTCCATCACTCTCTGTCTCTCCCTCACATCTCATTTCCTCTCTCTGCCAGGTGAATCTCCTCCTCCTGTTTTTCTCTGTGGCATCAACTGGAAATGTCACAAACTGTGCGAAAAGTGAATTCAGCCGCTCGACTGTTCAGACTGGGGAGAAATATTATCGGAGAAGATTAACTAATATTGGTCACCTCTCATCATTTGTCTGAAGTGATAAGACTCAAATGTAAAATTTCATTCAAAGTGCACATTACTCAAACGTGCCCTGGATGTACATGATTCAGTGGCGTCTGCTGGAGCCTGCAGCCGTCAAATCCACTGAAGTCTGGAGAGATATGCACATAAAACTCGATCGGCTACCAGCTAAGTTTGGATTTGTGTCTGAAAAATAAGAGATTTACACAGTTTACTCCAAGGGCAGAGGATGACTTGCAGAGGATTTAGCCTGGAGAATATTTTTGGTGCCACAAACACAAACAGAAATTGACTGCTGTGTAGACTGTCCTGAAATATTAAAACATAACTGGACTGTTTTTTGTTTTTTTGTTTTTTTTAACAACCAGCAGAAGGAATCTGCTTTGCCCTCTGGCCTCTCTTTATAGCTTTAGACTTCTTCACCCACTTTAGGAGTTAGCCCTAAGTGAGCTTAGCCTCATCTGGAATAAAGTATGATCCATCAGTGCTGCATCTTATAATTTTACTGCAGAGATTTGTGAGTATTTGCGTCCATGACATACAGCGCGTGCTCATTGACGACAGGGAAAATGAAATGGTAAGAGGATTTTGAATGGAGAGAATATCACATTCAAACACTCATTTTGAAACATCATGGATCAACTCACAGGTCCATCCCTGATTAAAATGGCATTGATAACATGTACTGTATGGATCCTGGAGCCTGATCTGAGATGTATGCTTACACAATTCAGCTACAGCCCCGTCTGTGCCACTAGGGCAGAAAAGCTGCTTTTCAATTTAAAGCAGATTAGTCAATAAAAACACAAAAATAATGTGCTTTAGACAAATTAACTGCACTGTCCACCAGAGTTACACACCTCTACGCTCTTCTCTTCAGTACCGAGATAATCATTATATAAATGTTTGACCTACATGCAAAACTTCACTGTGCGGAATGGATCTGTTCGTTATCACAGTATTGTTGCATTGTCTAAGACAGAAGCCACTATCATATGAGCTCAGGTGGTTTAACATGTAAATCTTATAGTTAAAAGTACATAACTTAACTTTCTAGCAAAGCCCAAGTATTGCATGTATATATGAAAGTGAAAAGGGCAAATATCAGTATGTTATTGTCCAAAGTGTCCAATGCTGACAGAAAACCTGAGCAGAATATTATCATGACTCCAAATGCATGGCGAGCAACATCACCTCAACAGGCCTCTCCTGAACTCTACACGTTTCGATGTAAAAGTAATGGTCCGTTCAGACCCCAGAGCTCATGTATTTGTCTTACATCTGCTGCTTGAAGGAACTCTCTGTTCCTGTACACACCATATTTCACCATGAAATGCAGTGGATCTGAAGTCTGACAGATTAAATACTCAGGTCAGTGTCTGTACTCCAAAGCAGTGCATAGTATTTCAGTAAATTCTGTATTTACTTCACATCTCTGGCAATGAATGATGTTTTTGTTTTCGAAATCAGGCCTTTTAAAGTGGTGCAGCCTCCAACAGAGACACATCACTCCATGATGATGATGCTGGTGGTGGTGGTGGTGGTGGATGTGGTGGTTGCAGAGGTAGTCCTCCTGTCTAACCTTTCATCGCCACCAACCTGCCGCCACCAGAGCTCCAATGACATCATCGCCATCATCTTAATCATTACCAGTCCTCCTGAGCTCGAGCTGCCAGACAGCAACATCACCTTTTTCTGCCTCTGTGTGCGCGTGTGTGTGTGTTTGCTGTGCGGCAGGCTGTCTCTGCTACACACACACACACACACACACTGAGAGGAAGCTCCAGAGCCTGACACAGCTCGGACCTGAGAGCTGATCCTCTCCTCTCTCTCCAACACCGAGACGTCTCCCAAACATCCCCGCGCTTCCTCACTCACTGGCCGCAGTCTTCTATCTCATTAGAGCGGATTAAAGCCTGACGATGAATGGACGTCGCTCCGGCGGCTTTAGTCCACTGAACTATCACACTGGGGTCAAAGCAGGCTCATTAAAAGGCTACACACTGTACCCAGTGTTTATCCGAGCGGCAGCGGACGCGGGGAGAGCATTTCAAAGCTTGGCATGATCACCAAAATAATAATAATAAAACCGGACTGACAGAGCAGGAAAAGCAGCGACAGCAGCCGGTGCAGCATTAAAACGCAAGCCTGTTGATCTAATTACAACTAAGTGCACGCAAACAAAATGAATTGACACCAGGATGGAGGTATTTCCTGCCTCTCCTGTGCAGCATCGTGCGCAGAAATACAACAAATCGGCTCCTACGTGAACACAAAAGCCCGTAACAGAAGCGCAGGCGGCTCCACGTACCTTCATTGCACCTCCCGTTTGAGGAATTTGCCGAGTAATGTCAGAACGACGACCATTGCAAGTGCACAGGGAATCAAACCATTACGTCTTCCCTCTCTCCGACTGCCTGTGTGTGTGGAGTAAGCATAACGTAATGGCCAAGAGAGCCGCAGCCAACCACAGCGCGCACACGGGCGCTGGTATCTTTAGCAGCCAATCCGCCTTAACACATCACCGGGAGTGGGCGTTCGGTGCCGTGCATAAGGACTCGTGTGAGAGCCTGACAGACGCATCATGCCATGTTCACAGGCTCGATATCACATGTGTATCATCAACATTAAAGGTGGTAAGTATCGAGCTCAGCTGCATCAAACCTCAATCTGCTGGTTTCCAAAGACAATTATAGCCTATGTGTTGTCTATATCTATATCCATATCTAAATATAAACATCAGCTTGAGGCTTTATTTATTTTTGGCAGGGTCTTGTTTCAATGAGAGGAAGCCGACACACTCATCATCAACGCATCATCAACACATGCATTGTTATTCCTGTGGTTTTATAGCAAAACTAAAAGCGTCTACAATCTTATTTACCGCCATATTTGGCTTATGTGTGCGTGCCTGTGCATATGCGTGCGTTATGTGTGCACACTCAGGCTGCTGTCTGCAGTCAGGAGATTAGAGGGCTTCTCCACCATTACACCACCAGTACCCCTCAGCAGCCCGCAGGGGGCAGCAGATAGCGCTGCATCATCATTATTATGATCATGAGGCAGACTTCATACAGAATTTATTATATTAAAGTGGCTGATGCAGCTGTGCAGGAGACAAAAGTGCATCCACAGATCTGGATGATGATAATGATGGAAATACAACACGAAGCTGCTGCAAGAGTCATTTCCGGTGGATCAAACAGTGACCCTGTTGATTTTACTCTCCACAGCCACATTAAAATATCTGTTGGGGCCCCGGGGCCAGCAGCGACGCACATAAGAGATTTAGAAATGGCCAGAACAATCCCCCACAGTGTTCACACATCAAAGTTGTGTTGGAGCATGGAAGTGTTCAAAGTCTTTCTCAATGTGTGGGAAATATCACCAAAGAAACAGTTGGAGTAGATGTGGATGTGACTTTACTGTAAAAGACCAGTGCACACAAGTTAAAACATTTAGCCCCCCCCCAAAAAAAAGATCTGCCCCTTCATCAAATACAGTGCAGGAAAATCATATTACATATATATTAAAAAAAAAGAAAAAAAAGGCAAGCAACATCCATTTCTACAGTCAGTGTCCCCTCAATCCTCAGAGGTTCATATCTACGGTGGCCCTGAGGGCTCAAAGCACAACACATGCAATGAAACAAATTCAGAAAACTTCATCTGTTTGACAACATGTGCTGCAAGAACTCACAACAACTACAATCACACAAACATGCTGCAAAAACTCACAACAGAAGTGTTACTGGGGACACAAAAAGATGACAGATCTGGGCTAAGACTAATGCTTAGCTTACGGTGTATTTGCAATATGAACCATGTGCAATTGCCGTTGTAATAAAATAACAAACTCAAGTTAAGAAGTTCTGAACAATAGTCAATAGTCTGTCACTACACAACAGAAACACTTCTGTTGTGTTGTGAGTTTTTGCAGTGCATTTGTGTCTTTGCATGAGTTCTCTTAAATTGCAGTGCATTGAGCTCTCTGGGCCACCGTATGTGACAACTGTTTCTTTGGAAACAGTTAGTGGACAATGTAAAGTGACCTCAAGAGCATCACATGAAATTTAAAGCATCAACCTTGAATCCATCCTGCAGTGTTTGGCAGGTACAGTGTTGCTGTCTGTGTTGTGTCTCAGAGGGTTTTGCACTGTTTACTGTTCAGACCTGATAAACAAAACCCCCTCTAAGTCTGGGTTTTGGTTATGTTGCATTTCTTTTTCTGCTTTTTCTTCTTCTCCTCTCTCGCTGCATGCTTGTTTTTCATCTGGTTTCTTGTTTATCATACTATTTCCTCCTTCATCATGGGAAAATCCAGAATCTGCAAACATTGTTCAGTTCAGAAGTTTAACCACTGGACACAAGATGTCTCCTATACTCTCACACTGTTTGTCGAGTACATGCACTGAATTCAGATTTAAAGGTGACATATTATGCCCCTTTTCCACAAATACAAATAGTTCCCTCCCTAGTTCCCTTTAAATGCAAATGAGACATTGCTAGTCCCGCCCCACCCCTTCTACCAGTATACTCACATGTAGGGATGGTATTATGCAAATTTGAAAACTAATGACATCATTGTCCGACAACTGAGGGAACAGCTCATAAAACCACATGGATTTCAACGGCTAGGGGCCTGCAAATTACAGACATTTTTTTGTCAATGCTCACATTCTGGGGGCCGGAAGGCAAGACAACACCCAGATATATGTTAAAGAGCCTTAAAAAGCACTCCTCCTTCCCACAGTCCTCCCTGTACTATCTGTGCTTTCTCTTTCCCACAGCTGCTTTCACTAGAGTTGCACAAGTGTGCAGTGATTTATTGTCTCTGCTTCTAGTTATGTTGTTCATATGACTAAGGCCACCTCGTTCTGGAAACATTTAATGGTTAAAGACTATGAGAATTTACTGGAAAACCTGCCTTTGAGGGGAAAACAAAGTTCTCTCTCATTTACTCAGTAACGAATGAGAATTGCAGTATCAAGATGCGAGGGGTTGTTGTGTGATCATGTTCTGTGATAAAAACCAGATGACCAGTTTAAACTTTGTGTGTAAGGATTATTGGCTTGTGAACATTTGGGAGAGAGTCCAACATGCAGCTGTTTCCAGGATTGTGAAACTTGAAGAAGACCTCCCACTGCCACTCCCACACACACTTATGCACACAAACACACGCAAAAGGCATGCTTTTAGTATAAATGATCTGCTTCTCATCCGCATCTCTTGTGCTGAAGGCCCCACATGGAGCGAACATCTGGAGCTGCTCTGTGCAGCCAACAAGCACCACTAGATGGAGCATGTATGCTTTTCAAAAGAGAAAGAGCGAGTGCTCTGCTGTTGAGCACTCGAGTTCACATTTATACTTATTGGAACTTTAGAGATGGTTGTATGATGAATAAAAACCTAGCACTTATATTTCTGCATTGTTGTGTCACCTGTTCTTTTCTCTCTTTCTGTAGCAACTGTGTTGAGAAGTCCTTCAAAAATAAAGTTTGCTCACTCACTCACTACACTGCTCTTACAGAGCACTTATGAAAGCCTGGTTACAAACAAACAGGCTCGTATTTACTTGGAGCACTGAAAATCTCCATTTCAAAACTTGGATTAACACGTACGCAGCATTTTAATGTTGCTGCAGGTGGAAAGTGAAGAATTCTTCATTAATGTTTGTAGGTTTAAACTCTGGTAGTAAACCTCCAGTAATAATTTGAATTTTTACTAATAAGAGAGAAGAGAAGTTTATTGAGTTCTAGTGACTTATTTTTTATTTATTTAGTTTTATTTATTTAGTTTTATTTATTTAATCTTTTATTTATTTTATTTAACCAGAAATTTTACCTTTAAGACCAAACAAAGGGATGAGAGACCCAAACCTCATCCCGTCCCACAACCAGGACCATTTTGGCTGAAGAAAAAACACACTTTCAGTTCAAGTTTGGAGAATTTCCAAAGAATATTCTTCTATCTGTTTTATATTGAAAGTTGGTCCTCAGACAGACATTATGTGGAAACAGAATATTTCCCTCTTTAAAATGCCTTGAAGCTGTACTTGTGCTGTGATTACATTTCTTGAGTGTACACTTTATCTCCCACAGCTGCACATGTGCCACTGTTGATGTCTACCAAACCACACAGACACAAAGCTTTAAACGTCTGTAGGTTGTTTCAGCGTCGGCCACAAACCCAAACAGGATCCTCTGTCATTTGACACTGCTCTGTTTGGAGGGGACAAATGAGGGTGGAAGATGGATGGCCTCGGGATCCCCCGCCCCCGCAACTGTGAAAACGCCTCACTAGCAGAGCCTCTACAAGTCAGCAGGATGTTGATATCATTCTGCCTCTGACAGGTCCATACAGGGCACTATTCTCATCCTCACACAGTATTAAATGCTGACATGGAAACCAGCTGCTGAAAAAGCCCAGAGCCATCAGACTATCTCTAATGTGTCCTCGAAGCATTAGAGTAATTACTAACCTTCATCGCTTTATATAATGTCTAAATTATGTCTGATGGAGGTTCAACTATACAGAACAAAACTGTTCTCATCAACATAAAACATAAGATCAACTCCAAAACTTTCACTGACCACCTTATATGAAATATAACAATGCATGTTATACAATGCATAAAAGGCAAAGATACTCCAGAGTGTACAACAACCTGACAAATGTCACATGGGAGTGGAAGGCGTGAGACCTCGTTCTTAAAGGTGCTATCATCAGTTTTTCTACAGTAACGATGATTCAGATTGGCTGACAAATCCACAGAGAGTGATCACCTGACTCTTCAGTTCTCCTCAGCTCCCTGGAGCTTTGAAGTGTCTTTCAGCTCATTGTTTTGGTTTGGGTCAGCTGGGATTAGCTCCAGCCCCCTTGTGATGAGGGGCAGAGCCAGGGGGTGGATTTTCCTGTAGAGAGAGTTAAAACCAAGAAAGAGCGTTAACTCCATGTACACACTGGTGTTAGTCTGTATCTGCTGGATGGGTAAATAAGCAAACTCAGCTTCCTCCCATAGGCCCAAGACATGCTCAGTAGGTTGATTAGCGACTCTGTATGGGCGAATGTGAGCGTGTGAAGTCGTTCCACTCCACGTCAATCCTGTGTCAGGCTGGTGACCTGTCCATGACGTACCCGCCCTCGGCCTATGTCAGCTGGGATCGGCTCCAGGACACAGGCTCTGGATGGATGGAAGATTGCAGAGCTGCCTTCACAGAAAACACAAAATCAGTTAATGCAGGTAACAGTTTACAAATAAAAGCTCCATTCGAACCTTTCAAGATTAAATCTTTAAATTAAAACATCACAATTCAAGTACACAGTGCTTTTTCTTCAGATGAGGCCTAAGCTCTCTACAGTCAAATGATAGGAGATTTCTCTGTGGTCATCAACCTGCTGCCTACCACTATTTCACTTTGTGTCAATGCACCAGTAGTGATAAGAAAAATCCACACTAGATTAATTTGATTCAAACCATGTTTATTTTTGAAGCAACAGCAGGCAAACTTCACTTTTGCTTGAAAAGCGAGCCATGAAGACAGAATCAAATAAATATACAAACCATTCTGTCATGGCAGTGATCGGTATGAAGGTCGACGGTTTATCTATCGAATCGAAAAAGCGATGAGAGATAAAAGAGCTAAAACATTTACTTCAGGGTGTGAGTGACTCATTGTGGTTTTATGTCAACAACAACAACAACCCATAAAAAAACAAAGCGTGTGTATTCAGGGATGGAGTCGTCCTTAAAGTGCAAATGAGTAAACATTTCATTTTTATGATCAAAGGTAGTAATTTACTTAGCATGTCCAGAAACACTCATGCATACAGCAACAAACTCTAATTAAGCTCTCATAAACACACACATACACACACACACACCAAGCATTCAGTTCATTAATATCCCTGTAAACACAAATAACCCGATTTTCATGAATAATAACCTGAACAAAAAAAATAAATTATAATGACAGACCGCATTAACATCTGTAGACGGGATAAAGTGTGGGCTTTTGCAGAGTGGCGCTCACGTGTGGCAAATTTTTTTTGTACATATTGTTTAGGGCTTTTTGCCTTTAATTGACAGGATAGTTGAGAGAGACAGGGAAGTGGGAGGCAGAGACAGTGGGAATGACACGCAGCAAATTGCCACCAGACTGGGACTTTGAACTGGGGCCGACTGCAGCGAGGACTGTAGCCTGTGCATCTGCTCAACCCACTGAGGTATACGGCGCCCTGTGTGACAATTTGTTATGTGAAATTTACCGGGATATTAATGTACGTATAAACTCTCTGCTCTCGGTCTGTGGAGTCTGATGTTGCACTACAGTAAACAGTCAAGTCCATTACAAAAAAACCCAACAAAACACCACAAAAAGATGACCACTTTACAAAAAAACAAACAAAACAAAAAAAACGAAACTTACAGTTTATTCATGCCACCACAGACTGTAGCACCACAGAGGGAAGAGAAGATAAAAGCAGAGGTGAGCCGTAACTGTTTCAGAGTCGGTTCTGTGTTACACCTTTAAAAACCAGAGTGGGCATCCCTCTCTTTGCTTATGATCTGATTCATAAATAGAATCACTTGCAAACCACCAGTGGACAAAATTATCTGGGGCTAGTCCTATTTACTGGGAAAAAATAGATCTCCCGCTCACCATCTGTGACTGAAGGGGCCTAATGAGACCCGATAGAGGCAGTAATCATCTCATCAGCCGCTCACGCCCCAAACACTGTGTGTGTCATCTTCATGCCTGCTTGTGTGGACCAGGCTGAGGCCGCTGTCTGTGCAGCTGCAGCGTCGGTATCTCAGCATGTACTGAAGCATCAGCTCTTAAAATTCAAATTAAAGTGGATTCAACATGCTTCATTAACTTAGCTTTTTAAAAAATAATTCCTGAATAAATGCTGTGCCCCAACAGGAGAAAAGTGGAAGCTTACTGGAGCTGCGTTCAGACCAAAAATATTTATATCATAGCAAAAAAACAAAAGCTGAAATCAAACTGATTGATTTCTTAAGCAGGGTCTTTAGGTGCTTTGATTTACTCAGACTTTTCCACAGAAACAGGGCAGCAGGGGTAAAGTTGTTAGCGAGGCCGGACCAGAATATAAAAATGTGCCTGGAGAATATGAATTAGTAATGCTCCCCCTGTCCTCAACAGTTACTGCTGAGGTGCCCTTGTGCAAGGCACTTAACCCCCAGCTGTTCCAGTGGATGGTGACAGATAATGAGAAGCTTCACAAAACTTTAGGAACATAGAGCAGTGAAAAACAGCAAGCCCGTTCAGTTCAGTTCAACTTCTCCTGTGAATGATGGTGGAATCAGTCCATATAAATATATTCTCGCTGTCTGTACAAACACAGATCTGTCTACAGTCAGAGCATCCAGAGGGAAACACAACACAGTTACTTATTTTTAAAGTTGTTTTCAGAAACATGTGGTTCACTGGAAGCATCTCCTGCCACAGTGGCACCTGCTAACACATGAGGCTAGACTTAGGGTGAACAGTGATACAGAGGGATATAAGGGGCTGCCAGAGGAAGCAGCTCCAGGCGATCACCTCCCACAGAAGTGCAGCGGCACATTTTTGGACACATTTTCCTCTCCAAACCCCCAGGCCTGCAGCTCCAGCCTGTCCTCCTCCTCCTCTCTATCATCTTCCTCTACATCTCCCTCCTCATACAGACTGGGCTCTTCAACAGAGGTCTCTATGTTTGGGTTGTATCTGCCAAACGCCTGAGCCTCACCCGACTCATAAATGGTGGGGAGGCTGCTGCGCAAGCCGAAGCGTCGCCGCAGGGCCACGAGCAGCGGCTGTGGCACGGTGAAGATATCGACATTGTTGCCCAGGTCGATCCAGGCCAGGCTGGGGAACTTCTTAGGGTCCTTGACTGTGTCTGTCAGGTCTTTGAGGATAGCCACTGTCAGACGGTTGCCATTGACAGCTAGTATGGTGAGCTTGGGCAGGCTGCTGAGCTGAGGCAGCAGCAGTCGTAAACTCTCATCCTGCAGCTCGGTGAAGCTCAGGTCCACGGCCGACACCGTGTCACTGCTGCTCTGGAGGTAGAAGGCCACGCGGTGGACGTCTCGGCCAGACAGCGGGATGCCAGACAGGTTGACCACATCGCCTGACAGTTTCTTCTTCAGGGTGGTCTTCAGACTGTGACAGAAGAGATAAAACAATGTTAGTTTTGCTCACAAGCTGGGTCTTGGAGGGACAAAGTGGCCGCCTGTATCAAAAGTGTACAAATTTTTCAGCATTAGAAGTCAGTTATGCAAAAGTGCATGAAGACAAACGATCTTTACATAATGATAATGAAGTTATTGATTCATAAGGCTCTGTAATGGGGTATCACACTATCTTACAAGTGCAGGGAAACTGCAAAGTATGCAAAAACAGAAACAACACCCAACCAGTTGAGTATAGTGTGTAGCAATCAATAATGTAAAGAAGGGCATTTGCATTTATATGTGTCTTGGTCTGAGCCCCTCAAGCAACAAATTTTGTCTCCTGGGCTGAATGTCATCCTCTGAGAGGCACCAGCTATTTTCGTTCTCCAGTGTCAGTTCCTTCCCACAAAAAGTCGACTCTAAGCCAGCGCTAAGTCTCCAAGTACAAAACAACCATCAAACACAACAAATAAATAAAAAAAAAATGATTGGAAATCGGAGTGAAAAAAAAAAGGCAAAAGTAAACATGTTGCCCATCCTGTCTGAGCCAATTAGAAACAAAAACCTTGTCTACAGCTGGGGTTGTAGTTACACCCCCGGGACAAGTGTCATTTTGAAAACAGGGATTCAGGGGAGGGAGATGTGTCCCTTTTTTAAAATTCTTTCTTTCTTTTCTTTTTTTTTTTTTTTTACAATCAAGCCACTTGTGTCTGGAGTATTGTGTGTGCCAGGAGAATAAATCACAAGAGCTGATCATTAAAACTGTAACAATAGACTGAAGAGATCCAGTTGTCTTGTTGCAGCCGATCACCATTAGGCAATAAAACTGTCCAAAAAGTCGTATGGCTTCTGGACACAAGAGTCCTTTGAGTCAATACATGTGTCACTGAAAATACTAACATTAAAACAAAAGTTCACATCCGTCCCTTAAAGAAAGCATCTATAAGTTTTACAATTGCTACATAGCCAACAGCTGTTTACACATCAGTACAGAGCTCTTCTCCCTCTTCTGTTACTGTTCCTGTCTTGTGTTTTTGGTGGCTGAAGTTCGCACACATTATAATCTTTGCATTGTAAATGAAACACAGTCCTTGGCAAGAGTCTGATATATAAACAGCTGTTAACGCTAAAGTTCGCTTTGTAGTAATGTCGATCTTATAGGTCCTTTAAAACTAGGTCAAAATTGCATTGCTATCACCAGCAGCCAGCAAGCTCAGACAAAGTTGGGCACACAGCTGCTGTAAAACACTGAACTGTAATTTATTACTTTGGTTGATACAGCTCATGTAATAGATAGGCTAATAATAACATGGTGATGTGTGGTTGATGCAGAGAGCTTTTGACAACCTGGTGAACAGATTTAGTTCCAGCTGAACAGAACCAAGAGATCATAGTTTCCTGTTGTTTCCAGTCTTTATGCTAAGCTAAGTTAGCTCACAGCTTCAATATTTGATATACATGTAGGAATTTTAATCCAAGTCATGAAAAATGTCAAATTCATCCTGTACGTTTTATCCGATAGCTAGATGTGACATTTCTTTGGAGATGTTGAGCGAGACACGGGAGGATTATGGGAGTACTAGATGGTGATGGGTGGACAAACTGTAGCCTACTGAGGTAAAAAAAACTGAGTGAGAAATGAGAGTGAGAAAGGGAAGTGATCATCTGTTTCAGTGAAATGCCTTCAGACAACAGGTGTGAGGTGAATCCGTCTTAAGGAGAAGTGCTCCTATAAGTATCGCGCCTGTCAGGTTGGATCATCATATCCCTCTCTGCCTCTGCCAGCGCCAGGCAGTACGAAACAAAATGTTCTCTCTATACCAGAGCGTAGTCAAATATGCATAAGAACTATAGAGCAGCTGCATGCATGCATGTCATGGCAGCAGTGAAGTGTTAAGACAGAGGCTGCTGCAGTGCAGGAGAGCCTTTGTTTCTACTGGAAGAAGTCGGTGTGTAGACATCTGCCAAACAAATGACAATGCAGTGGAAGCATGGGAGACTTTGTTGAAAAAAGCCGACAAACAGGAGGAACATGTTGTGTTTAACTGGCCTAAGGTTTATCCTCTCTTTGTCTTAGTCCTGTCTGCCTTTGCTCGTCCCTTGTTTCCTCAGGCACACAGAGGATCATCTCTGCATCTCTCTCTCTCTGCTCTCTGGTCTGTCTGGGAGCCTCATAAATCGGCTGGCTGTGCTCTTTTACATCAGTCACCCTCTCTGCTCAGTTAAGGGAAAGAAAAAGATCTGTAACACACCAGGGCTGTGATTCGCAAGATTATTGATTCCAGGAGTAGGGCTGTAATTCATCTCTCCCTCCTTCATAGCCTCTCTCTTTCTCTTTCTCTCTCTCGCTCACTGCCTCTCACTTTCTTTCTCTTTCTTGGATTCTTTTCTTCTTTTTTTTTTCTCCACATTGTAATCTCACTGTGTCTGAAGCTGAATCACCTGTATTCACTCCTTCTTCTTTTGAATGGCTAACTTGAGAGGTTATGGAATTGAAATTCTCCACCGGCCATCGAGCT
>OMNW01009977.1:0-15601 GCA_900303245.1 Selene dorsalis | reverse complement strand
GGGTTTGAAACACATTGGTTAGGAAACCACAACTTAACAAACGTTGTGCTAATCACACTGACACAGAAGCCAGTGCCAGGCGGTACTCAGTCAGTGTGGGTTGACACATTAACTACTATACAAAGACTTCCTCTTCCTCTCCTCCTGTGCGTTAACTGGAGTGTATGATAAGTAACTTGTGAGTAGAGAAACATTATTAGCCTTTTGAGAGTGTTCCTGTACAAGGTATTATGAAGTTGGTGGTTTACGACCATCGAGTGCTGGAACTTGTTTGTGTCTCTTATCATGACTTCCAGCTGGCATGTTTCATCATAACCACATTCAGGATGTTTAGTGGATCCAGCTAAAACCAAAGATATTTTGGACACATGTCCGTTACCTCCGCCCCAAATAATAATCTGGTCATACGCATTTAATATCAAAAAGAAGATTATTGTTGTTTTTGTAGCATCAGCATAGCAGAGCAGAGCACGTAGCAACCTCAGGGAAAAAGCTTGAACCAGGGTGACTGGAATAACTATCGCATGCGACTATAATACCAGCGACAGATGGCAGGAGGGGAATGCCGTCTGAGTACGGCAACCCAGAGTGTGACAGGGACATGCTCCACTAAGTGAGAAGAATGCGTTGTGACACTCCTCCTGGGCACCTTGTGAACAGCGTGACAGTGGCATGAAAGCGTCAACATGCCAGTTTTCACAGTGCACCCCTCTCTGCGCAGGCCTGCCAAGACTACGACACCCCCACACCACAGGAAAATCTTGAACTGATGCTGCTGGAGGTGCTGCTGCTATGTCCTACTAATGGGATGTGTATTTGTCTTGCCCTGACGTGAAAAAATATGCCTGTGTGAGCAGCAGGGTGGCAGATAAGCTCATTATTTGCCTTAGGTTGTCACTGTCATTGAGGGCTGTAAATAGCTTTTATAACTCAATCACGTCCACCTTGGCGGTGGAGTGAGGCAACTCTGCCCTCCACAAAGTATGTCACGGCAGCTGTTGCACCAGATCCCGCTCTGATGTTGCACCACAGTAACACCGTAGCAATAATATGACTAACGTACAATGGTATTTTTATGTTGTGCACCAGCAAAACAAAGATGACTGTGCTGGGCTGGCTCACAACCACGCCACAAGCACAGTCCCACAAAGTGTGATCAGTCATTGGTAGCTTTCCAAGCTCAGCCCTCAAGAGTTCAAAGCGGCTTGTTTTGGCAGAGAGACAGACACTGACAAACCTGCTTACCTGTAATCAAAACAGCCAACACCCTTCTTCTTCCTGAGTATCAGAGTATCAGTCTAGGTATCTTTATCTCTGTATGTCTGTCTGTCTGTTAGTTGTGTGAACAGATAGCAAACCATGTCTAGCTTTCCCCCTTAATCAGTCCATGTGCTGCCTGATTTAAGCAGGGAAACAAAATGACCGTCAACGTCATTCACAAAATAATGAGCCTAGTAATTTCCTTGTCTTTTCTTCCAGGGGAGTGGCTCATGAAATAGGCTGCATTTTCTCCACAAGAATTATTACCATTCATTTTGATGCCCTGCAGGCGGTTTACACATCATGGGCCCATATTTCTTGGCAGCAAAGATATTATAGCAACAACTATATAAAAAATACTATTCTGCAACCTTACTGATACCCTGTAACCACCTCCAGTCATAATCAGAATGCCAGACTGGTAGGGAGGGTGAATAATTAATGCTGTGTCTTCTGAGTTTGCTTATTTCACTAAGCAAAAAAGAAGTTTCTTGCCTTCACTGCCTACGGCCAAATACTTAGCTTGCCTGGCACTGCATTCAGCTTCTAAAGGGATGATGCATTGCTCAGAGTTTTTTTTTCTTCTTCCAAACCATCACATAGGATTCGACACAGGAAAAGCAAACTTGTGCGGGAACAAAACTCCGGTGAACTCCTGTCACGCTAAAAATAAGGGGGGGGGGGCATCAAAGTCATCTTATGACGCTTGCAAACCCTAATATCTGCGAGGCTAAACGGTGTCATCAGTACGTGAGATGACATATTCTTGTCAGGAGAACACACAATTTAGTAGGTGGAGGTAGCTGTGAGGCTGAAGGGTGTTGGCAGAGTCTTCCATGCCATGACACGTTTATCCAGGCCACCAGAGAGACAGACTCCAGATAACAACCCGGAGCTGAGAAGAGCGGGGGTGCCCTGCTGTTTCCATGCTGCCAGGAAACTTTGGAGTGTTCTGTGGCCCGTCTCTGTCACAGTTTCCCGCAGTCTATCTCCTTCCTCCTTGGAAAAAAAAACAGCATTCACCCACACCACCTCAGAGTGGCAGGATAAGAAGAGACATTATTCATGACGTCAGCTCCCCATGTGATGGAGATGGTACAACCCAGTCACACAGTGGGTTGGTTTAAATCGGGCCTCTGACTGACTTTTTAACAGATCACTCAATTAAGATACTTTATAAATATTGAGAGCTACAATCTATCGTGCCAAAGGCTGAGGCAGGCAAAGGCCACCCTTACCAGCTGATGTCGAAGATAAGTATGATACAATAAGATTTGATTCAATACAAAAAACATATACCACAAGACAAGGAGAGAACAAAGACATCTCACAGGCAGCACAAGGCAAGTGAACACCACAGTATAATAATAAAAGGGACCGTCGAAGAGACTGTTATTGGTGGTAGTATGTATCAAATAAACAAGGAAGAATGCAGTGCTAGGTAGTCATAGTGTTGTGTAGTAATAATGTATTATTTTAATTCAGCACTTGGCTTTTAACATTATAAAATATGTGTTTTTTTAGGGTGAGAACAAAGAGCGTTTGCTCTGGCTGCTTCAATTCAAATCCAATTAAAAGACAGACATGTTAATCTTTAATAGCTCCCAGTATCCATGGAAAAATACGCACAGTGACAGTCTTGAATCTTGTCTTGACACATAGACTGTAACCCCATAAACTAACCTCTTGTTAAGGAAGCTTTGGAAGTTGGCTAATACTAAAGTAGGTTAAGTTAGTTAGCTGGATATGCTCACCTTTGCAGCAGCCAATGGTTTCTAGAGGCACTAACTGCCAAACTCCAATATAACCATTTGATTTTGAAGGAAAACCTATTCAAACTGTGAAATCCAAGTAATTTCCTGAATTTTGGATCATTTGTATTTAAAAAATTGATCATTTGACATATAGCCTATATCCAGAGGAGATAGGTTTTGGAAATCACCCCAGACAACAGTGCCAACGTTCGAGTGCAACAGAAACCACAGCTTTTCATATGTCAGATGCTAATGTTAGCCTCTGCACCCTTATCTACAAACAGCACCACACCTGACTGTCTTCAGCTAGCCCTGCTATCTCCCTGACTATGATATACAACACCTGCTGCCTGTCACAGATAGACTCAGGTCATCCTAAATCCAGCCAGGCTGTCCACATTAAGGCAAACACACCACAGAGTTCAGCAGTATTATAAATTGCGCTGGCAGGAAAATTGATGATAAATCTGTTTTCATGATGAAAAATGTTCAGGGAAGTACTTACTGCAGAGCAATAATACTGAGGATGGGTTATTGTATTTTCTCTATTGATCCTGCAGATTCATGCACCCACACTTGTCTATTGCTGAAAACAAATAAAATATGTCTGGCACAGTGAGTGAGATATTTACACAAGGCTTCTTTGGTCCTCACTAGGTTTGATATTAACTCCTAAAATGAAACATAAATTCACACACATCATCATTCTGTCACTGTCCACTAGACAGACAGAGTCATGTGTTTATCAGTGTTTGCCTTAGAGTCGCAGGTCAACATGAACACGCGACCTCAGCATTAATTTGGCAGCTTGTCTGGATGGGTCTTAAAATGGTGTCATTATCACAGCAGGCGCAAATCCCCTCCCAGATTGCCTGGGGTTGCACTGCTTACCTAAGGCCACCCAGCGACTTCCGAAGCCATAAACTTATTACAAACATTCAACAGGTTCAAACTGCTGCATCCGCACATCAGTCGCAGGGCTTAGGGACGAGCCGTTGCTTGTGCTGACCAGGAATCTGTAGCTGTTTGAGGCAAGGTCAAGTTATTTCCAAATCGGTCACAGCCCAGTCTCACAGCGCTTATTTATGTGCAGCTGCAGTCATAGGACTGACATAGTTGAATGATCAGAATTAGGTCTCAAGTGTTTTCTGTAACTTTACATAACTCAACAAGTATAACCAGAAGGGATCTGGTTTGAAGCCTGGTGGAATTTTTGAAGCTGCAGCTTAACACAGGAGACAAAATTTATAATAGTGAAATGATTTATGGCCTCTCTGATTTGCTGTTAAGGAGATAAGAAAATACAGCTCAGCTGTATCCTCCAGAGTGTCACTACTCCAGTAGCAACAGACAATTTATGGCAGCCCAAGCTTTTGCACTGAAAAAGACAACTGAGTGATTGGAAACGTTGCTTCATTATGTAATTCCTCCTCTTACATGACAAGTTTTGGTGGAGTCAGCTTGGAGTCACATTACTGGTCATCTGTCAGCGATGACGCCTGCTGCTACTTGTTCAAAACAGAAAATGAGTCATCAGGCAAAGCACCCACACCTAAAGCACCTCCTTAACTCTGACTTTGGTTACACATCCTGATCACTTGTGAAAGCAAAAATCTGTGTTTTGAGTTGTGAAAATAGAGAAGGACATGCTGGATAAACACAGCGCTGTCAAAGACACAGGCACTATTAAACACCTTTATATTATTTAGTCAAGAGAATCATTGAGAGTGAACCACAGCAAAGAATAAACCAACATAATTTGGAAATTGAAATTCATGGGAGTAAATATGATCCTAGTTGGGCTTACGACAAGATTTTTTACCACAACTTTCAAAATAAAAGTTCACTTTTATCAACTGGAGCCTTTGAATTTTGAAAACATGAATGCATAAAATTCCTCATTGCAGCACACACCTCATTATGTGTGTTTTTTACTCATCTTTAGCAAAGCATGCCTGCATTTCTGGAGGGCACTGTATGGTTCAAGATGAGGGTAGGGCGGGTATCTTTGTCTGCGTGTGGGTGGCTGGTATTGTGTCTGAATGAAACAGCATGGGAGAAGAGGGGGAATGAATAACGTGTCAGGCTTTTTAGTTGAGAGACTTCTTGTGTTGATGAATAATTGAGCTGTAGTCAGACGAAGAGCTGTTTCATGAGCCCCTCTGTCTCCAAGTTAAAATTAGACCCTTCTCTCTATGCAGACAGTCTCTTTGAACTGCTGCTGTCTCAGAGCATCACTCAGCTCTCTCTACAGCCCACTTGTGCCTTTCACTGCAATATGCCTCAGTAGATACGAGGAGAGACGTAAACATGCTCAGCGGACAAGGGGAAAATCTGAGTTATACAAGCCAGGGAACAGCACTATCAACACGAGGAGGGAAATTCTGGATTATATTGGGCTTTGTTGAATCTGCATTTGGAGTTTTTATGAGTGGAATGTATTATAATGAAAAAATTTGAAAGGAGAAACATTCTTCATGTGTTGATTGGGGACTCTAATTTGATATTCAACCTCTCCCCTCTGCTGTAGTTATAATGAAGTTTTGTCTCTCCTCTGTCTACCTGTCATACCAAGATCCCCCAGGCTTTCCTGTCTTCGCCTGGCCTCTGAGTACCAGCAGCCCATCTCAATCTGTCACTCCTGTCAGGCCCACAACGCCACCAAAGAACCTGGAAAGTAGGACACCGAGAACTCATTGTGTGCACAGACGCACACACACAGACACACCGAGGACAATTCTTTATGAAACGTGGCAAAAACACACATTTTGTGACAGAGGCCTAAGAGTCTGTCAACGTAATATCTGCTGTTATCTATGGGCAGCCGGTACTAAATGGGGCATTCAGTGACTCTTCAAAGACCCCGTTTCTGCAGGGCGACTCAGGCTGCATTGTTACTGTTTTAATTAGAACTGCTTCTTGCCTGCTCCCTGAGATCCACCCAGCCTCAACATCAAAGCACTGCTCTGAATAATGATGTACCCCTCCATGCCTCAGGTACAGCCTGAATCTCAGAGCCCCCCCACCACCACCTCGCTCCAACTCTCCCTCCACACCTCTTTGTACCTCTCTGCTTCCCAATTTACTGCTATTTCTCTGAGCGCTGACATAACACTATTTTGTCGTGTTCAGGGCAGCAAGATGAAGGCAAGTTTTCTGTGTTTGTGCTTGATGTGGCTGCACCAGCCTTGTGGCCTTGTGAGTCTCAAAAGGACAAGTTCTTTTCAGTTTGTCCTGTACATACTATGTGCTACAGTCTTTAATCACTTTTACTCACATTTAAATACTATAACAGAAATTCCAACAAAACAATATTAACATAACAGACAAAATCAATGACACAGACAAGAATAAATATTTATACATAGAGTGGATTATGATTATACAACAGCTTAATCCTGTATGTATCCCAAGTACCAATACATGATCATGCATTTTAATGAGAGCAAACCCATAATATTGCATTAGGCCCACAAGTGTCAGATTCATATGTATTCAGAAATGTTGAAAAAGCAATCAATAACACTT
This sequence comes from Selene dorsalis, assembly GCA_900303245.1. NCBI lineage: Eukaryota > Metazoa > Chordata > Actinopteri > Carangiformes > Carangidae > Selene > Selene dorsalis. Next base: position 9,059 of record OMNW01009977.1, on the reverse strand, counting down.
GCATAATATCAATATATATTTAAAAAACCACCATACATGAGTTAAATGACCAAGAAAATTGTATAAAATGTTTGAAATATGAAATTATTATACACTTTGATCAAACTGTAAGGTTTGTCCATAGCTCTCAACCACATGAAAGTGTCTGCATTCAGTTGTTGGAGATAGATTTTTTTGGCATGCAAGCTCAGTAGTTGTTACTGACTGCAGTCTGATCTTTACTTGACATCATAATTGGTAGCTACTGAGCTGGTCCATCTCCATGACAACTGACCGAACTGATGAAGTCCATGTGGACACTCCAGAGCAAATAACTGAGTTTACATTGTTTTGTAAAAGAGGATGACATCATTCTCAAATCGATCTAACAGTATATTGTGTTTGTGTTTATGGTATCAGCCCCATAGTAATAACACAACTGGACTCAGTGTGAGCATTTAATACAGAACAAATTAATGCTGCATTGCACAGGATTAGCATTACAAGGTGCCAAACCATGTAGGGTACATAACAAAGGCCATCAGCCATCAGGCTTGTTTATCAAGCTCTCTCAAGACCCATTAATATGACGTATTATTTCTCACCTGCAATTCAGAAACAGCACAGCTTCCATCATGACAGTGAACACACCTACATAATAAGAGAACATACTGGACCGATGACGTTAACCCTTTTTTTCAAACATCACCTTGTATAATTCAACCTCTGTCTCATCCCGACTTCCTCTGCCATTCCTCTGTGCTGACTCACAGCTGCATTCCACATACACTTCTTCTGTAAACACACACAAGAATGAGGCAATACCAAAGACGTCTCATGAAATACAGAGGTTATGCAATCTCTTGAATCATGGTGCACTCAGCTGATTATGCGCTAGCCGTGGCACCCATTACAGCAAATCACAATTTAATGAGCTCAAAGAATAGTATGAATCTAGGAAACAATGCACAATTAAGCCACGTTGCATTGAATTGTACTGTATTCAAAGGAGGTCATGGGCTGTCCTCAAGTCTGACGGTAATTCATTGTGGGAGCTAATTTAAAAATCTGATTTACATAAAACTGGAAGGGTTACTTTAAATGGCACAGCCTACTTCAATAAATGTGACTTTTCAAAGTCATGCAATCCTTCAGCTGACGTGACTCGACTTTGCCAGACAGGATGAAGCTGGCGAAGATATATTTTAGGACATGTCAGATACAGCTGCTGCTGTCACCCATAAAGCTCTAATGCTTGGGCGCCATTTCTGGCCAGACAGCATTCGACAGTGTCAGGTAGACATTTTTACAAAAAACACAGCATTTCTGCTTGTCTCCTTTGAGCTTTAAGGTTCCATCAACCAAGCCTGTTAGCTGACTAGCCACAGCAATTGCAGTCATTTTCAAGAGTTTTTTTTCTCCAAAGTATTCAAATTAGACTTTTATCACTTTCTTGCCACAAGTTAGATGAGGCGATAGATAGATAGATAGATGTTACAACCACCTTTCAGCTAGTTTTCATCCTAAGTGTGTTGTAAATTAGAACAGACAAGCATGATAATGAGGTTCAAAAAACATCTTTTCCTGTATAAAAATATAAAAGCGGTGAAGAAGAAGGTGAATATACATATTTTTTCCAACATTCATATTCCACCTCTTCTTTTGTTGCACCAAGTTTAGCAGCGTAATCCCACTTTGATCACGCTGCATTTTAATTTTTAATCTCAGGTAAAGGCGGTGTGCAACCTCATTTATTAGGATAATAACTGCAGAGCTACAGACAAATTAACATCTGGTCCCCGCCATCGTCATCAAGCAGTAAAGTGCCTGTTTTGTTTGTCGTTTGGATAAAGGCCTGTCAACCTGTTACAAGGCCAAGATTAATTGCGCCGGTTGCAGTGATCCAGAGCGTTGCTTAGTTGTGTATTGATGGGGTCTGCTTTGGCCCGTTTAGTCTGCGAGGCCTTAGGGGAGTAGAACATTCAGAGCAGCCCAAGGCCAAAGCCTGATGCATCTATCATGAGGATTACATCTCTTACATCATAAAAGGTCGGCTGCATTAGGAGTTCAGTGTGAAAAAGCTGTTGCAATCTACAGGCACACTGCGTTGTAAAGAGTTAACTGTAAAATGTCAAAGTACTTTCTTGCAATATAATCAGTTTTATGTTTCTCGGCTTCTCCTCTGCCTCAGAATATGAGAGTGCTTAGACAATACCGCACAGATCATAGAGTTTTGTGCAGCTCCAGCAAGCAGAGAGTCTATGTAGCACAGCCTCCCACTGGGGGGAAAAAGACCAGATTCAGAGAACAGTGAACTCACTGATCTATTTTTGTGATGTTAGATGAATGCATGCATGTTTGCGTTTGTGTGTTGTGATAAAGCTATTTGAGAATCATCGGCCCAGAGGTCACAGAGAGGATGAACCATGACAATGACATCACAGCCTGGAGCGCAACAACAAAGGCTGTCTTATTTTGGTGAAGACAAAGGATGTTTGTTTGTGGCAGTTTTTTTCTCTTTCAAGGCTCGTCCTGTGAGTTGAAAATGTGACGACACAGTACACTGACCTTTGTTTCTCTGGTAACAGACTCTCTCTGTGCCAGTCTGCAGAGGATTGGAGGGGGGTGCTGGGACCGAGAGTGGCCCTTTGGTGTTGGAGTGGTGATCACATGAGCGGCTAAAATAACAAAGTGGTCTGATTCGGGCCATTGTCTACATACAGCCACATGATTCCGATCTCCACTGAACTGAACCGATGTTGACACATAATAGAATAGGCAATATTGTAACCAAAGTTGGTCATCTGATTGAAGGAGAAAATTAGGCTTTTTGTCCCAGTCCTGAAATCACAATGCATAATGCGCTTATTACACACACACACACACAAACACACACCCATGCACAAATAATATGTGCTTTAGGGTGTCTCTATAAAAAGATTAATTAATGCATTTTATCTGTGCAGAGTTTGAATTAATAAATAATCAATATGTCCTCTCCAAGTCTGATTTGGAAATAGTGGAAAAAGTGACTCTTTGAGGTTTGAGGTAGGAAGAGGCAGAGGTGCATCATGACTTTCATTTTCAATAACTGCCTCTTTAATATCCCAGATGTCAGGGTGAACAGCATCAGTGAGTCAGCACAGTTATCCATCCTTCGAAGGTTACCGTCAAATCCCTTTGAGGATAACATGACAATGAAGCTGTTGCCTTCACAAGTCGACTGTCTTTTCGCTGTTATGAGGGGAACAAGATGCAAATTGCAATGTTACACCAAGCATGAAAATGTGAGGGAAAATGATTTATGGAGCAATCTGTGAGTATCCCTCTTAATTAATATAGTGTCATATTGTACATAGATGAGGCTTTCCTGATGAAGTACAGAACAAGAAGACACTGGGAATCCTGGACACTTTCCAGTAAGTGGCAACCAAATAAATCAAGTAGTTTTCAAGGTGTGAGCCATGGGGGATGTGTAATTACGTAAATGACATGGCATCTTTCTCTCACATGCCAAGCCAAACGGGCTGCAAAATTACTCCCACGTGTGAGGGGAATGGAAATGGGGAGCGTAGCGTCTGTGCAAAGATCTATGATAACATTTAAAGCCAGCAGAGAGTGTTAATGGTGGTATGATGTTTGACATTAACATTTCAGGCATGTAGCAGCTGCTTCTAACAGATGCAGAGTAAGTAAGATTGTGCAGAATGAGTTAATGTTCGTGTATCACCGACATTACAAGTCAATACAACAGATTGTCACAGTACAACCTGTACAATAGCCTGCAAAAAGCACTTCTGTGTTCCTCGGATGTTTCACACCGATCAGACTGCCTGCCTGAAGAAGAACACTTTATACTTCAATTAATCATTTTATTGCTGATATACTTTTATATTTTAAAGTAGCCATTGGTAGATTTTGCTTTTACTACATATCCAGCGTTACTATCTTCATTGCTTCCTCTGAATTTAGCATGCTCACCAACTATCCAGCACATAAACTCATCTCACCACTTTCCGATACTGAGTCAGTGTATCGTCCAGTGTGCCTTGAAGAAGTAGTGCTGCTCGTTGATCAGATTATATAACTTTTTACAGCCACTAATAACTAAAACTCCTAGACAGACTGGTAAGTAAACATCTGCTAATGCTAACATTGGCTATAGCAAGAGCAAATCTCTTAGTGTTTCCAGTGTGTATGTTGAACATACAGTATCATTTTGTGTTGTTTGCATAAATGCGCCGACATCTTGCTATTTTCATTTCTCTGAATGACTCAGCAGAAATGGTAATAAAGCTCTAAATCTCTTAAATCTTATATGGTAATGACAGTTATATTAATTCAAATACAGAGCTAGTGTAAAACTGCAGTAATATTGATGGCCTTATTGTACAAGGCTCTAAAAGTTTCTATTGCTCCTCCATGTTCACTTTTCAATATTCAAATTCCATCTGGTGCTGAAGATTATGTCACAAAGGATTACTAAATTCACTTTGAGGTGAATTGCTTAAGACTTCAGTGTCAAGAATAAGTTTTCAAACTCAAGATAGAAAGTGTAGCTAGGATAAAATAATGGGCAAAACTTATCCCCAAAACATGACAGGCCATCAGCAGCCCTTCCCATCAAGTACAAAGACAGCCAGAAATACCGCCAATCATCAGAGACAGAGAGCACATCCAATCTTTGTGCTCATGTCTGTGCCCATCTCTCAGCCTGGTACTGTCAGCAATTCCACACCCCCTCAGGATTCCCACAGCGCCATGTGGCAATGAGGGTCACATTGCATTCTGGGAGAAACTCTCAGCTAAGACCCCCTCTGGGCTCAGCCCCACCCCCCAAACAATCTTGCCCAGTCTCCTCCAGAAATTCCTTGGCCCCCAGGGCACCACACAACCCAAAATAACAGGACACATCAGCACTTTCATCTGCATCCCCGAGCAAGCTCAGACACTGCAGCAGCAGCTGTTCGGACACTCACAGGCACAGATAGAGTTCTGAAAAGTACTAAGGTGCTATAGTTGGCACACCCCCTTTCCCCTCCAGTGATACGAGCACAGACGGAGCCAGGCTTGGATAAGAGTGCCAAGCTAGGTGTGGCTGACAGTTGTCCTTTAGCTGTCCTTCTGCTACACAGAAATACTCACTAGAATGAAAAAGGCACTGTAATCTATGACTGTTAGGTAACTATTGGGTTATTAGATTGTGAAGTGCTATTTAACTGGTAAATATATTAACATTTTTACAGTCTACAACCAAGAGGCACATTTGTAAAGCATGGCCTATTAGCAAAGAGCAACAACACACAGAGCTGTGTGCAAATAGCTAAGATAAAAGGCTTGGCATTTCTTGAAACAGTTAAATATACTGTATATTTTATAACTTTCTTAATCCAATAATGGAAAATTTAATCAATAGTTGTATCTGCACATGGATAGAGTAGGTAGCTTTGATCAAGGTCATTGCTTCAGACATGCTTATGAGGTTGCTGTGTTGCTGTGTGGCTCAACAGACTCAAACACATGACTTATGTTGCAAGTGGTGACTTTGCAACAGAGCCACCGCTCTGCCTGATGAATCTGAGGTCATTCTTTCACAATGCCTGACAGAGGAGTATAGACCTGCCAGCAATAACTCACAGGCAGGATGTTTTCTGCAGGGTACAGTCACCAACCTGATTACAGGTTGAGGACACAGATGTTCATACCCTGCAAAACCCATGAAGGGCATATTTGGATTAATACACGACTTGTGTTTGAATATGAAAATCACATTTATGCATTCGGTAAAAAACATCAGTGAATTTTCTTTTTAAAACAATGCATGTATGGCAAGTCTGCATGACCCCTAAGAATAACAGTGTGCAAACTGTTCACGGTGACAGTGGGAAACCAGTGAGGGATCATGATTATGTTGCTGTACTACCACTGGCGACTCCTACTGGTCAGCTCAGGCCCTTGATTAGGGGTGTTGTGGGGGGTGGGGGGGTTAACATGAACTCAGTTTGAATCATGCCCTCCTGATGACACTGTTGGCTGGACAGGAGAGGGGTACAATTTTATTGAGCGTTTTAGATTCAACAGAAAAGTGAAAGAAGTGTAACGATAAGGTTTTCCATGGGCTGTTGCTGTGTGTGCTCTCTCTGTTTCCCTGGCAACGGGCATATTGACATGCTGCAGTGCTGCTGCTGGAGGTTGGCAGGCAGCCAGGAAGCACCCTGCCTGCACACAATCTCACTTTCTGTCTTTTGCCAGCACTATCACTCCTGCTTCACGCAATTCCCATTTAATTTTCTTGGTCTCCATCTTGGTGGGTTTCTGAGACCAGCTGAACACCAGTCTGAAGGCTAATGACTTGGGTGGATCGTGCAGTGTGTGTGTGTGTGTGTGGGTGTGTGTGTTTGTCAGTGGGTGTTAGGCAGAGACATGGAAAGAAAGGCAACATGATGGGGAAGGAGAGCGAGTAAGAGGCAGAGAAAAACATGGAGGAGGGAGGGGCAAAGTCTGTGCCATGCGGCGCTCGCATGTTAAGATGAATAGAGGGAAAGGCGAGCCTCGTGTTATGTTACGAGAACATAGTAGTGGCTGGGGGGTTGGGCTCTACATCAACAGATGGATAAACCCGGGAGAAGAATGCGTGCCAAGCGCCAAATGTATCAGCGGCTTGCTGGGGCATGAAAATGTCAGGTGTCAGCGGCGAGCCATGCGGTCGCTGCTATTTATACAATCCACCATGTGCTGGATGTACACATAAGGCCTTGTGAACGAGCATGATGGGGGTTAAGACTAACAGTATTGCCAGGCAGAGGAGGAGGAGAGCAGGATAGATGAGCGGGTGACTCACCTCTTTATCAGCCATGGATACAGACAGCCTGAGAGGAGCCTCAATGGCCCTATGTATTCAGACAGGTTGGGCAGGGAAATGTCAACAGCAGGGAGGGCTGTGCATGGCTAACAACCTCATGGACGGATAAGGGCTAGCATTATCTCATCTGCAGAGCAACACTCATACACTGCTGGTAAGGCTGTACTTAGACCCGCGGCAAGTGTTGACTGATCATGTTAGAAACATACCAGATAGTATGTGCCTTCTCAAGTGCCGGCTTTGTTTTGCCCGCTGCTGTCTTCATGCAACATAAATGACACATGTGGCACGGAAAGGAAATGTGCAAAAGCTCCATGCTGACTGAAAGAAATTTGGTGGGTTCTTACTCTCCAATTAGTGACTGGCTGGTGAGCAAGTAACCCCATCAAAACACATCAGTTGGCATTTTGTTACACAGCCTTTTCCAAAGCCCTCAGGGTCTGTGTCAACTGCGTCCTTGTCCAGACAAAGCCTTCTAAACCCAGGATTTCATTTCCACATTGTGCCCCGGTGTCCCCTTCATTGTTGACTTTTCCACTATGTGCAAGACCAGGGCATTTGTACCAGTCTGTTGGGCCCACGTCAAAAGAAAAAGTATCCGCTGTTGACGGCTAGGCCATTCTTGTTATTCATGTCATGCCTGGTGGTTTAGTAGGGCAGGGTGCAGAATTTTCCAGAAGCAGCTGTGTGCTAGTGAGGCTGACAGTGTGCCAGCCCAAAAGGGTTTCTATCTCTCTCCTTTCTCTCTCCAAAACCCCTCCCTTCCCTTCCATCGGCATGCTTGGCTTGGTGCCCGGACTTACTCAAACTCACACTCAACCAGAAATATCCGCTCCCCCCCTCCTCCCTCCCCCCTCTCTCTCTCTCTCTCCCTGCTCCTTCCCTCTCTCCCTCCCTCCCTCCTCTGAACATATCCCTCTGGCTCAACAGAGAAGCTTCCATCACTCCAGATGACACTGGATCATTTTTCTACCCCTGCACATTCCAGCCAAGGAGGAGGACAAGGGAGGGGAGCGGCTGCTGCTTCTGCTCTGTGATTATATCATTACAGAGCAGCAGACATGTATACAGTATATCAAGCACAACCTGTCATTAGCATACTTTATTTGATGATGGCTAAATACAAACGTGCTTTTGTTGGATCCAACCAACTGGATCGCCTTTGTGCCCAGTGCCGCAGAATTAAATTGCTTTCTCCAAGCGCTCCAAATTTGTGATCAACCTTGAGCTATAAAAAACCCCCTTCTCTTATTTACTGTACCATTATCCCCCTGACACCTGTTGTGACATGCTCTGCCTGAGTTATCAGATACTCCGAAAGCTCTGCTAGCGGTCTAAATAAACCTGTCCGGGCGACACAGTTGTGTAATACACTCGAAGTCACCGTCTCCAATAATAGCACACACCTGTCAAACACAGTCCCTGCTTGTTCTCTGTGCTGACCTGACCTCCTCTCGCTCCATAACTCCAACTCAAATGTTCCATGGCTGCAAGACAACGTAAACACTTCTCCAGAAAATTATTTCCAAAAGAAAAAAAGAAATTGCAGACACAAAGAGAGGGAGGAACAAGGTGGTGGAGGTAGAAGCTGGAGAAAGGAACATTTTGACTGGCAAAGGAGAGCGAACAAAGGCGATAAAAGCTTTATTCTGCCTCTGTAGAGATTGTGCAGTGGCTGCCACTATAAAGACTTGATTGACAACAACATTAGCACTCAGAGGAGAAACAGCTCCCACTCACAGTTATGTAACATACAGAGAAACTACAGCAGGGTTTGTGGATGGTATTAGTGCGCATTTGCTTATGTGTGTGTGTGTGTGTGCGTGTGGGGCATGTACACACAGCGTATTCCCAGATAAAAACAAAAGTGACAGAATATCTAAGTGTTGTTCTTATCTTCAGACAACTGTATGCCTTCAAGGAGATGAAAGGTGATGTACAACACAATGAGGATCTCTGTGGAATCCTGGATCCATGCAGCACATAAAAGTTGTCTCAGACATTTTGGGGTTTTTTGTTGTTTTTTTTTATTTTGTGGCGCTTTGTTGTTTGGCAGTGTGATGGTGAAAGTTTAATTGTGCGGTTGTGGTGCGGAGGCAGCTGATTTCTTTGCATGCAGACACTGGGTGCTGTGTCCCAGCTTGAACTGATGATAATTGTCCGTGACTGAGGCCCTACGGAGGAGCGAGTGAAGAACAGACAGGGACAGGAGGAAATG
>OMNW01009976.1:0-16306 GCA_900303245.1 Selene dorsalis | reverse complement strand
TGTACTTTTATGCAAAAATCTCTCTCTCACATATCAGCAGCAGTGGGTGCATATAAACCAGACAGAGAGCTGAGATGAGACCTGAGGGCAGATGATAGAAAATTTGAGCGCACACACATGCAGAAAAACTCTTTATTGTCAAGCCTGTGCATTTTATAGTGCCAGTCCCAGGCCGGCCTGAGGCATGCAGTAATTTTACACTGGTCACTAATCACAAACATCACAAAATTAACCTCAGTGACAGCTCTGAGAGCGGCACGACAGAAAGTGCAGGCCTAGAAGTTTCCAACTAGCCATCTCTCATCACTCTGTGTGTGTTTATGATTCAGACATGTATATTACACGTGTGCTCATGTGCATGTGTGCTGAGTATCCTGTTACTTAACTCTCTTTCTCTTCATCCATTATCATGTTGACGCACCTACTTTGTTTACTGAGGTTTTTATGTGATTTTAATGAATGATAAAAATAATAAAATACATGATCTATATCTAAAAATAATGAGTTATAGTTAGGAAGATGTGTATCTCATCTATTCTGTGACTTTCCACACCAAACTGCAGTGGATTACGTCATTTCTTTTCATTTAGGGGGGGTTAAAAAAAAACGTCTCCTCACAGTAATAGCCCCAGCCTCTTTTCCATTAGTCTCCGGGCAAGTCCGAGCACCTGTGCCTGTCCTGGCTTTCCTTTATCTTGCATCCACAGCCACCAGGGAGCTGTTTTATCAGTCCCTTTACGACCCGCCTGCTTGGCCTGTTCAATATGGTACATGTCACAGCAGCTGTAAATGGCCTTTCAGGACAATTCTCTCTGCACTGGAGAGCTTTTACCGGTCACAGTGGCCAGTGTGGATTTGTTTTATGTCACTGCTTGTGTGTGCATGTGATGGTCTGAAGGATGTGTGAGGGGAGTTGGATCCAAATGGCAGTTTGGTAGAGCCAGGCTCCTGGAAATGATGTTTACGTGTTGTGAATTTATTTTCCCCAAAGAGGCTGTGATGGAACAAATAATCACTGCCTGGATTAACTTAACTTCATTTATGAAGCCTACAGTCAACCCCTCACTTCTTTTATCGGGATGTTGTTGTGAAGTTGTCACGAAAGCAACAGTGCAGTCTCTGTTTAATATTTCCTCCCACTGAAATAACAGATGCACAGCAAACAGAGATCCGTACACCACAGAGGAATGGTCGGTATGAAGAAGATATGAAAAGTAATTCTGAATTTGATTTTTATTGAGGAATGATTTATGAGCTTCAACGTAAAACCATGCAGATATTTTCCACTTGGCTTTGCCAAGACAGTGTCATAAAGCACCGATTTATCTTCCACACTCTCTGACCCTCTTCCTCCTTCCTCTCTGCCTCGGCATTATGGGAGCGGGCGGTTTAAAAACAGAGGTATTTACGACTCAGCACTCTCCTCTTGGAGTTCCTGGAGCTCCACAAAACATGTGGGACTGGCAGTGTGACACCAACGGTTTAAAGATAGACAGGATTTTGGTTGGCTATCTGGCTATTTTGTATCAGGATCCATCTGTCTGTCTGTACACCTGCCTGTCTATCTGCCTGACATGTGCAGTTAAAGCAGGACTGAATATTGTATGAGAGAGCTGGGACTGGGAGCTGTTAGTATCAGTGCAGTTTAGATCTTTTACTTTCCTAAAAACCTGGAATTAAAACAATATGAAATGTGTTTGTGGCATGTCATATGTTGTGAAATCTAAGACTGCAAAATAACTACGAATTACAGCTGGCACTACTGACAAATAATGGTGGTGTGGTCCAGTTTAAAGTCTTATAACTGCCTCTAAAAACTGTATAAGTATAAAATAATGCAAAATGCAAATACTCATCAAATATGAATTGTTAATTGTCCTCTTCTAGGTTCTTGTAAACAGATTAAAAATACATAAACAGCAGTAGCAGCAGTCTAGTATTGAAACAAAAGCATAATCTATTTCGTATAAAAATGATAATAATGATTCAATATTTCAAGTTTCAGCTGTTTGAAATGATGCAAAAAGTGCAAAGTTTTAAAAGTTTCATAGCCTTATATAAAACGAGCTGCGTGTTACCTCAGGTTAAAACACTTCTATCATCCTGTGCATCGAAACTGAAAGAATCTGTCGCCATCTACTGGTCAAACGGAGGGACGACCTGACTCTGGGCTGCAGGTGCAGACATGATGAAGCAGCTGCTCCACCTGTGGAAATGACAGGAAGTGTGGGGGAAAGGAAAAACAAACGGACAGCAGAGCCCCGCAGGAAGTGACAGCGCCTTCAGCTCTCTACCCTCCGGACTCGCGCCGCGCTCTGACATGTCAAACGGAGAGGATGAAATCGTGTGCGGCAGCAGTCTCAGGAGGAACTGCATCCCCTCCGGGCGACAGCTTCAGAGGACTCCACTGTCAGAGGTGAAGATACACCTGGATTTTTCCAACAGAGAATCAAATGAGAGTCTTGAGGAGCCACGAGAGGAAACCATGGAGGTACATGCAGATGCTGTCTTTCACTTCACTGTCACTGTCTTTATCCAACTGGACGGAATCAAACCTGTTGTCCTCTTTTTCAGCAAAAGGCAGGAAGCAGAGATCAAGACAACAATGACCCGAGTGGGATGTGTGTTGATACAAAAGCAGGTAACTAGCGGCTGTGCTGCCTCCTTGTAAATCACACAGGGAGTAAAACAGTCTTTATCCATCTGCTGATTTTGTTTTTGGTTCTGTGACAGTGAGCGTGATGTGGGGGTTTGTATCTCATTTATCCTGCATGTGATCTTTGTTTCTCCTTGTTTGTTCAGAAAATGTTCTGGAGCCCGATCACATCGACTCCATGCTGAAAGGCATGAAGGGATATGAGCTGACAGAGAGCGACTTGAAGTTCATTAAAAAGATGAAAGAGGAGGAGCTCCTTAAGAAACAGCAGGTAGTTTTGCTCGATTACAGTTATGTTCTTCACTTTGTGTCTTGATCGCACTCATCCTTTTTTATTAACTACGACTGCATTCGCTCATGAAATGTGGATATTTTGGCTTTTATTTTGACAGCGAGAACTGGAGGAGGTGCAGAGGTCATTGGAGCAGGAAATGTTTGCCTTGGAGCGGGCGTGTGCTTCCAGGGACATGGCACGGGCTGAAATGAACAAGGTGAGCTTGGGAGGAAGCTCTTTTTGTCTTGTGATATGCTCATCTTCAAAACGTCAGCTATTCAGTAAGAATAGAGTATATTTTCAGCATAAAAAAACCTAAAAATATAAGGTTTCAAAGACAGCTGTATAGCCGATACTACAGCACATCTGACCTTTTTACCACCATAATAACTTTCTCAAAATGTTCAAGCCTTTGTCTCTTACAGGCATTTTTACAAGCATTTTATATTGCCTCTATAATGGCATTATTTTCCCCTGGAAGGTCAACAAAGTTATAAATGTGAAGCTGAAAATGATGGATCCTTTGAGATCATTCCTCTGGCATTTACTGTCTCCTAGATAATGGTCAGTGGAAATTCACAAAAAGCCAGAGCGCTGATAACGTCCAACAGAGGTTAAGAGGCAGGCTGGATCCCACAACTTCAAACACAAGCCCACAGCCCAGCCTGCACAACGACAGGCTCCTAAAACATAGCACATACCAAACAAAGTGTGCAGGTTCCTTACACATGCCGCATAGTTGTCAAGAAAGCAAGAATCCATCCTGCTGATCCTGAAATCTCTGTTTTTGTTTTTTTTCTCTGTCAGCTCCCCTCCTGTGAGGAGCTCGTGGAGTGGGCACACGTGGCCCTCAACGCATCGTCCGAGTCGACGGACCTCACGGCCAAGTGTCTCCTCGCCATGGTGACAAAAGAAAAAGTCCAGAGCGCCATGGATAAGAAGAGGATTGAAGTCAGTCGGATGCAGAAGATGCTGGCAAACAGGTAACAAGCAGTTTCCATACGTGTAGCTGTGGGACACTTTTCTCTGTAAATCTGTGTTTCTCAATATTAAAATGATTTCTGTGAATAGGGAGAAGAAGGCGGCCAAGCAGAAAAAACAGCTTGAAGTAGAAATAGCTGCCGAACAGGTATCGATTCTCTAATTTTCTTTATAATGACTTTTTCTATCAATTATTGTTGACCTTTTAATTTCCCTTCAGCTGCAGATACAGGCATTAATGAACAAGCTATCTGACCTGAGATCTGAACTGCCACAGAAGGAGGTAAAAATGAGATTGAATCATCTGATCTGAGCTGAAGCCCCCTGTTTTTTTTACAAACACTGTCTTGAGTGGAGAAAAAACAAGTTGCACTCAGTGCTGTAAAGAAGCAAAATGTTTTGACAGGAAGCCTGTGAAACTCCTGAGATGCAGATCGAGATCAAAGGAGAGAAACATCAAGGGAAGAAGAGAGAAGGGAAATCTGCAGAGAAGCCCCGAGATGCAGCAAACCTGGATGTGGCTGGAGAGCAGGAACAAAACGTGGGTCCGAGGAGATCCAAGAGGATAGCGAGCAGGAGCTGACGTATCAAAGGTTGGACGGACAAATCACTGACAAAACCTTGGACAGCTTCATGACACCGACATCTGTGGTTGGCCCTTTGCTTTGCATGTAGTTCCACAAGTCAGGTAGAATTTTTACTTCATCATAATTGACATTTAGAAAAAACTATTTGTATGTTTTCTTGTCTAATTGTAGTAACCTGTAATTTGAATAATGTTTAAGAGCAGACAGGTCTGTGTTTTCTGCTGTTGGCTGTGAAGGTGCACCACAAAGTAGAAGTGACTATTGAGAATGAGGCCACTGCGGTCACAGAGAATTAAGCTTAAGCCATGTTCAAAAAAAAATGCTGTCCCAGTCTGTGAAGAGAGGTCAAAGGTCAGCCAGCTACAAAGCAGCAGCCTGAGAACTCACCTCAGCCGAGTGAAGACTTCTCAGCCCTGGAGCCCGAAGCCCAAAACCCTCATGACAAACTGAATTACATGTGATGTGTTTAATTGTGGTTCAAAGGGATTCAGCTCCTCCATTTTATTTTTAGCCGTTGGCCCCAGGAGCTCGCATGCGTCTGTAGATTAACAGTCCCAATCAAATCACAGATCAGCGTGCGGAAATGCAGAGAATATTTCTGATTGTGTGCGTTTATGAGACGTTTCCGAAGCTAAAACCCAATTTCCCAGCGAGCCGGGGGGACGTTTATCGCACCTCATCTCTCCCGTTCACTGTCACAGTTGGAAATGAGTCACGAGCGCTGTAATTTCCCTCTAGTAATTCTTGGACAGGCGAGCGGCAGTTTGGGTGTAACGTTGTTAATCTTACGTTAACTCCCAATCAATCGACCCCGGGCAGGGAGGAAACAAAACAAGCCGCATTCGCTGTCCAAGTCTGTAGTGGGAAAAAGCTGCGCTGACAGAAGGAATGTCTCGAGCCACCTTCTTGGGTTACAAATTAAGTTTGAACTGACGGTGAGAGTCGTCTGTCATTCGCCAGGGTTTGATCCACGGACGGCCGCAGCACTGACAGCTGGAGTAACATCTGTCTCAGCACCACAGCTTGTTATGTTTTTCCACCTTTTGGTCTTGATCCTTGACTTTTCCAGCAATCTGCGAGGCTCATTCTCAGCCTGAGTGTAATCCCCAAACCTGAGCTGTGCACACGCAGATATCTGTCCGATGGTCAAAGAGGAAAACGATCCCAGCACAGGGCGGGAATCACGGGCCCATACCCTGCTATTAAGTTTAATAGTCTAATATTAATGAAGCCACTTCACCTCTCCAAAAAAACTTATCATGAGCAGTGAGTTTATTCTGAAAATGGCTTTAGTTTTGGCTGCAGAGAGTTAATCTTTTTCTCTTTTTTTCTGTTATTCCTGCATTATTTCTGTTTCCTTCTCCGTGGCTCCAAGTTTCTCTGCTCGTCTTTGCCAAACCTGGAACCCTGAACTGCTTTTCAGAATCGAGGCATGGGAACGTTACCTCAAGTACGTCAATTTCAGAAATCAGATCTTGTTTACGGACCGAGTCCAAGCAGACGGCCGGGACCTGGCCCAAGGAATTGTGGGTCATGGATTATATACAAATTGCTCACGTCTTTCGCTTTGTGGCCGAATGTACTTCCCTCTGTGTTTAGGCACTTATGAGGTGACCACTCAATATTTCTTCTCTTGACCAAATGGGCACACACAGCAGCTATTGTATCACTGGCATCATATCATTGTGTATTTTTTTGTTTATAGGCAATAAATCAAGTGATTAAAAGCTTCTTGCAAGTGAATAATAACTTAACTATATGATACTGTAAGTGCTGGGCGTCCATAGGAAAGCTCAGTGTGTGTTTACAGTAAATTCACCAACCATAGTTTT
Source organism: Selene dorsalis (assembly GCA_900303245.1). NCBI lineage: Eukaryota > Metazoa > Chordata > Actinopteri > Carangiformes > Carangidae > Selene > Selene dorsalis. Next base: position 9,976 of record OMNW01009976.1, on the reverse strand, counting down.
TGCATTTGTGCATTCAGTTAGAGCAACACCAGGGGGCAGTGCTGTGGACCCTAACCCTCCACTGTAAATGTTTTTGACCATCTGACTCTCCCATTTGTCTGGGATGAACCAGATGACAAAGTCAGGTCAGGATAACGGAGCCCTTTGGCTTTTTAAACACTTTTGATTCATGCTAACTACAAACATACAAGCTTGTGCATATCACCGTCATATTTGCTTATAGTGAAATACTTTGAAACTTGTGAAATACACATTACCTGAGTATTTTTTTGCCATACTGGTTTATGAAATATTGTAATTTTTCCTTGACTGCAGTTATTGACACATTTATTTGGCAAATTTAGATATGTGCATACCAAACATGAATTTCATATAGATATATAATGTTTGTTTGTTTTTTTTACAACTAAAGCATCTCACAGGTGTATCCAGTAGAGCTGAAGTTACCAGTAGAGTGACAGGAAATACATTGGCAACTTGTTTGATAATCTTTTAAGTACTTTTTCATTCTAAATATCAAACATTTCATGGCTGCTGCCTCTGAAATGTGAAGGTTTACTGATTTCTTTTATCGTAAGATTGAGTTGTTGTTCAGTTTATGATTACTGTGCTGTTATATTCTATCTATATTCTTTCATTGATCCATAATAACCGACCAGGGTCAGTTGTGGGAGAAACACTCTGATGTTCTACTGCAGCAAACGCAGCAACAACCTCAGAGTAGAAATACTGTACAAGAAGATGCAAATGTTATATTAGAGGTCTAACATCTGTTAAAGCACCTAGTGACAAGGTTAGAGAGCACAGCAGCAGACTTGTCTTTGGTGTGACAAAGTTATTTAGTGTCAGACTCTTTGCATGCCGTCACGGACCATCTGTCCTCCCCTGTAACATTTCTCTGTTTAGCTTGGACACGGCAACAAGACGGCCCCCACTCCCCTGCCAAGGAAAACCCTGTAAAAATACATTAGTTAGAACGAGGCCCGAGACCAGCGGAGGTGAGGCCTGTGACACATGTACGAGCCGCCGCGCCAAGTCTGGCGAAGGCAGGAACACATTTGCACTCGCTGAACGCATCCAGATCTGAGTGTGGAGGCAAAGTGTGAAACCTGCTGCTCAGGTCTCGTGCCAGCTCCAGCGAAATCCCAAACCGAGACAGCACTTCACGAGAGGACGCGTCCCTGTGATGTGAGCCGAGGTGACTGCAGACGCGGAGGGTGCTTTGGTGCTTTAGTCCGCGCAGCGAATCGTCGTTTACATCCACCAGGAAGGAATGGTGTCTTGTAGTTGGTTGGAAACCAAAGTGAAAAACAAAATGCATTAGACTAAACATTAGAAAATGTCTGCACATGCACAGGGAGTGTGTGTGGATAGTGAACGGATGAGGCAGAGCTCTCATCCCCAAACATTTTGATACATCTGATACATTTGAGACATCGACACACAGCGACCCCCTGCTGACCTCCCTGGACGAGAGCGGAGAGGGGAAGCTCTCCACGGGGAGTATTATTATCACATTAAAAGAATAATCCACTGCAGAGTTATACCATCAGTTCATGGGGTCCGTAATAAGAAGCAGACTCCGCCACAGCGGTGGAGTGTGCAGGCACGAGCATGGTGTTGTCAGTCAAGCAAACGCAGATGCAACTGCAGATAACAAGGTGTGTACTCCATCGAAAAGCCGCTGAGATGGAAGTTGGCCCCGAGTTTGACTCGGTCATTAACTTCTTGTTCCTTCTTAGCATTACGCTTCTTCAAAATCCATTGATTTGATTGAGACTGAATCTTGATTGATCTTAAGAGGATCGTTAAATCTTTTAGAAAATGCGCTTATTCTCTTTTCTTGTAAGAGTTAATTCACAGGGCCAGTATCCAGAGGGAAGGAGCCAAAGATTTATATTTGCCAGGATGATGTAGCGTAGCATTACAGATAAGCTGTTACTGATCTGTAGTGATATGGTTGGTCATGAGACAGAGCCAGGCTGCAACTTAGTCTCCCATTGTTGACCTCTTGACACTGCAGGTCTCTCACCTCAGTCGCTCTGACTGAGGCCCACACTGTACCCCGACGGACGTAAAGACATTCACAAGATTTCCCAGCCTTTTTTTTTTTTTTCACCTCATGTGAAAAATGCTATAAATACCAGTATCCCAAAAAAGGAGGCAAACCGCCCCCCCCACACACCTGTAGTCAATTAGTCCCTCCGCCTGCTCTATCTCATGTAACACACTCGAGTTCACTTCAATCATTTGAGTGTGAATTCTCTCACGAAGGATTACACGAATCCACTGTACAAGGCAACACCGTGTGTGTGTGTGTGCGTCTCACCGTGTGTGTCCCACCTTGGACACTATCACGTCTGTATATTTGTTCAGATGTTGCAGTTCAGGAGAAGAGCTAGATCAAATATCATATTTGCATGTCAGCCCCTTTTCTCTTTGCCCGGTGTTTAAAACCATCTCTAATCACTTATATAACTAATTACTGTTCTTATTGAGCATCACGGAGGTTGAAAAGTTTGCGCGTGTGTGCTGCTGATTTTGAATAGTTTAATAGTTCTTTCAAATCTTTATTAAAGCAGATTGAAAAGCTTTACAGTATAAAACAATTTAAAAGCGACATGTAACCTTATGTTGAGGGGTCATAAGGTAAAAAGCCGCTTTATACAAAGTTCATCATCCCCATAACAGGCAGCAGACGTTTTAGATTTATCAGCTGTAGACTTTAACAAACCTCCAATCACGAATTCTGAGGCAGCAACTTTTTCTCAATCAACAAAGTCTGTGTGTAATCTCTCTGCAAGTTACTGGAACAAGCCAACACAAACTAGTCATCCTGGCAAACGAAGAGAGAGAGAGAGCGCTCTGGGTGCGTCAAAGCTGGACAAACAGGCCCAGAAGCTGCAGAGGAGGCCCAGACCCCACTGCATAGACCAACAGTAGCCTTCTGCCTTCCAGTCTCCTTTTCTGGTCTGGCTACGTTCTTATTATTATTCTGTCTCTGTTTTGACTCTGTCGTTCTCGCACGCTCATCTTTTATTCCCGTTCTTTGAGATGACATTTGCCTTTCAGACGCTCTGCGGAGCTGCCTCCTGACATCAATGTGATGGGAGGCGGCTCGGGATGAATTCATCGACACTGCGGCATTGAGTTGTGAGGCCTAAACGGAGTTGATAAAGTCTCCCGGAGATAGCTGACAGCAGCTGTTTCCTTCTCTGGAAGACATTTAGCTGGAAAATAAAGAACGGGGAAATGACAGCGTAACCTTTGCAGTGTGACATGGTGCAGAGCTGGAAGTGAGCGGCTGAAGAAGCGACAGAGCGAGGGTGATGAGCTGGTGAGATGAGTCTGGTGGTGGTTGTGGAGGTGTGGAGCCAGCAGGCGGTTGATTGAGACTTTGTGTTGAGACTGCCTGGACGCTCTGGAGGTCAAGGTGGTGGTGTGGAGGAGGTGGCCACTGACATGCACACATGTGTATATATATATATATTGTACAGCTGTTAATATTTAGTTCAGCTTTCACTTCCAGCTCCATCAATTCAGAGAATATTTACATTTTTGTGCATTAAAATTATATATTATAACAAAACGAATGAATTTTATTTAATGCTTTCGACCTTTCAACCGTTTCAGCACAATCTGGGGTGAGTTTACTTTATAAAAATCTGACAGTGTCCGCAGGAAAACTTACAGCATTTTGATTTAATGTAATTTCAACTTTAATGCAATGTTCAGGTTGTAATAGAAAAGCTGTAGCGCGAAGTATATGACTAATTCAAACACATGACATGCTTGTTAGTGTTCGGCTTCTTGCCCGACTGCCATCCCACCACCAGCCTGCCTCGCTCAGGTATGGGTGTCTGAGGCTGCCCGGTGAAGGAGGGCTGGGGTCAGTTCACGCCGCTCCTCAGAGGAATGCTGGGAATTGTTTGCACTGTCTGCTTCAACTTCTGTTGCCTCTCGCCTGGCTCAGTCGTGCTGTTTCTGGATGCGCGCGCACACACACGCACGCGAGGAGACACACACACACACATGCATGAACTCAACTCCAAGTAGTTTTGGTGTTATGGCTGTTTGTCTTAATGGTGTCTGAGAAACTCCGGACAGACGTCGAGCTGTGTATGTGCGCGTATATGTGTGTGTGAATGTCTCGGCATTAAAGCCTTAATAGACAGAATCTGGGATCAACATTCAGTTTCTGATGCTGGCGAACGCGGCTTCCTGGTCTGGTTGGCCAGGCGTAAAAGTGAGCCTGTTTTGAAGATATTAATGCAAATATTTTGCCAAGTGCAGAAATAAAACAGGGCTTTGTGGCTTTATCTGACACATAAGCAGGAAGGAATTCAGCTTTTTTCTTCAATCACATGCTCAAAAAAGGATTTCTGCTCAACATCACGCTCCCTCTCTTGACAAATGCTCCTGAAAACACATGACAAGACTCTCTAATGATACTTTCAACTGTTTCACAACATGGGGCTGAAATACCTGTGGTCTGGTGCTCTTCGTAGTTCAAAGCGTGTAATGTGCGCTGCAAATTACCCATCACCCGCCCACTACAGAATGCCCTAAATAATAGACGAGGGGAAGAAGAAATCCATCATTTGTGCGAAAATTATCTTTGAATTAGTCTGGACGGCTCTGACAGTTGTGTTTCATGGAAAAGAGGCGAGAGTTTGACTCATTGTCCAGTTTTTTCAGACTGTGATATTTCATACCTTCATCTCCAGACACGTGAATGTCAGACAGCTGCCGGTCCTGGCTCCAGAGGAATAACATGAACTTAATCACATTAGAAAATAAAAGGAAATGTGTGCACACACTGGAATATTCAGACTATTAAAGTACAGTAGTTACAAGTTCAAACGCTGGGCCTGATGTGTCCTCTCTGTTGTTTTAGAAGACAACTGAAGGCAGCATAGATTTTTGGAGTTGTGGCTTCATTCGAAAACAGGAGGTCCACTTAAACCTGAATAAACTACTGTATATAGTATAAACACAGTGCAAACATAGCGTGCCTTGCGTAGGGTGTGTCATCAGAATATCTGAGACAGGACAAAGCAAGTTTATTTCAACAGCACTTCGCAACAATGAGGCTATTCGGTCTGTAAAGCCGTAAAACACAGTAGTTTTCATACTTTACATAGTTTTACATAGTTGTTTCACATAAGTTAGAAAGGCAGGATATGAAAGAACCCAAGCCAAGAAATGGATGATTAAAAACAAGACATCTTAAACAGCAGAATAAAAAACTACAGCACAGTGCGAGCAAGTCAAAAGGTTTTCCACTTGATTTTTGGAAACATCTGCCTTTACCCTGGATGTACAGACTTAGACATGGTGTTTGTCTTATTTTTAGCCACGTTAAGCATATTTGAGTTTGAGAATGAAGTTGTGCAAAACTTGTGTGGTGTTCAAAGCCAATATTTATTCGATCCCCCGGACATGATGAGCTCTTGTTGCAGCCTAATTCCTGTATCCACACTGTGCTGTGCCGCTCTGCTACTACTCCCAGAAGAACCGCTGTTAAACTCCTGTTTATGTTCTGTTTCATGCCGTCTGGATCCTTTTATAATGGCATTGCAGAAGAAATACTGGTATGAGACTGAAAGAATCACATCTTTGTCTTGAAACCTTCAGTGCTGAATACCCTCTGCTCTCGTTCTTATTATTTGTCAAATATGCTCAGTTTAAATCTCCTCGCTCCATTTAACAACACAAAGATCGGTACGCTTGATTTATAAACAGTAACTATGATAATTAACCGGTCTGCAGAGTTTTGCATGTCATGATGACGAATTAATGAAGACACATTTTTCCCTAAGTGGAGGTAGGAAAACTTGCAAGTAGCTCCTACGAGGACCCACAAAGTTGAAAAGTTTCAGGAAAAAGATTAAATTCAGTAGTCACTTTCATAACTTTATTAGAATAGAAACAATGCCCTGTTCAGTTCTGTGTCACTTCTGAGCAAACTCAAACATTTGCCCCAAACCCAGTGGGCCCAGACTTTGGCCAGACTGCAGCCCAGATAAACAGACAATGACTCAGCGGCTTTTCTAGCTGTGAGCAAGCTCTTTTATGGATCCACCTAAAATTGATTAATTTACTTCCCCACCATCAAGCACCGGGGGTTTCCAGTCCACACATATCTGGCCCCTGTTCCAAGGGCAGCAGAGGAATGAAACACAAGCCAAAGCCTCTGGCTCAAACGTACAGCCAAATAAATAAAACATTTGAGAGGGAGTCGCTCCTAAAGCTGCGGTATTCTCTGGTATACATGCAGTAATCTTGACGGACAGAGATTACCTCCATGTCCAAGGCCGATGGAGCGCGCTCAGAGTCAGATGACAACATAGTTGACATAATGTGGATGAAAGTGGGGAAAGTGCTATAATTCTGTGCATATGGCACGGAAAAGATGCGAGTTTTGGCTCCAGTAGAGACATTATTAGAGACCATAAATTCCCAAACGCTAAAGAGAGGAAATCATCAAGTCCACACTGATTTAAGGGCTCTGATAAAATGAGAGATTTAGTCTTTAACCTGTAATCAATTCTTGGTATTCTGGATAAAGTACACCGATAAGTATAAACGTCCTTATATTTCATGTGTGCGCTGTAAATTCCTTTTTTTTTTTTTTTTATTCATCCTCCAGACGATGTAAAGTAGACATTGAAATAGACTTTTAACTTTACTATAATGTCATCTTCTCTCATAGAGATAATGTTGGCAAACTTTCAACATTAGACCTGTCGTCTTACAGTGAGTACTTAGTTCTTTTCTGTAAATATGCATATGAGCTGTACTGAGAGTGACCAAGTTTCCCTCTGCTTTTAATCTCATTAAAGTCCAGTCCAGTCAAATGTCTTTATGAAGGGTTTTTGGCAGGCAGGTGTGTTCAGGTATGTGCGTTTGTGTGTGTGCGTGGACGGTGTGTAGGAGCTGGTGACTGACAGATTGCAGAGAGGTAGAAAGGTAAATAGTTATGGATCATATTCACCATTTTCATAATATAATTACTTCAGTCCTGTTGTAGGTAACTTATTATGCAGCTGCCCGGAAGCACAGGGACATGAGGCCATAAATGTGCACACAAAAGCTCCATTGATGGAGAGTTTTGGAGACATCTGAATGAACTTGTGTGGCTCTTTGTTCTTTCTAAAGTCTCTTTAGACAAAGAGAGGTTAAAGTGGAGCTCTAATGATGTTCGTCATATCATCTCGACAGGCAACGTGAGCCGCAGCGAGGTTAAACAAATGCATTGCTGATGTAGTTTTATGTCCATTAAACGTGTCTTTAATCACACAGACCTTTTCAGGCTGCGTGTTATTTGGCACTAAGGTCGATGTATTGGAGTTCCCATTTGCGCTTACAAGTCCGACTCTGATAATTGCAGTTATTCCCATTTGCAGTATAACAACAGATGCTATCAGGTGGAATTATGGGAAATGCAGGCTGTAGCAATGTGGTGACTTTTTTCTTTTAGTTTTTCCCTTCTTTGCAGAGCAGATACTAAATCCCATCAGTGGTTACATATATTTAAATAACCAAATGTCCATATTTGATCAAAACAAAACAAAGATATTCCATGTCTGTGTTTCCACTGCATTGTGGGAAATGCAGGAAATCAATAACGCTGTTGTTAGTCAGGAGAAAAGCGGGTGTGCCTAGAAAAGTTAATAACAAATCATCTGGAAACATTTTTCATCCCAAACCGATCATATCTAACAGAGGAGCCCGATGTAAAACGACTCTGAAACACTCCCAGAAAGCAAAGCTCATACAGCCACTCAGCTCAGCCAGCCACTTGGTGTAAAATCATTAGGTTTTCCTGCTCCGCTCGGCCCAGACGATTGCATCATAGTAAAGCAAACATTAAAACAGGAAGGGATCTACGGCACGGCGGCCGTCCGCAGAGGTATCCGTTCACATTCCACGTAATTTCCACCGCAAGTGACACAGATGAAGGTGGAAAGGAGGCAAAACACATGAAGGCACAGAGCACAGGGAGAGGCTTCTGCGCCCCCATACAGCCCTCCACGTCTGCTTCTATTCCTATAGGCCGTCACTGCGCGGCTTAATGAGCACAGGAAATGTTGGCAGCTAATGATCCTTTTCCTGTGATATCACACGGACCCCGGCTTTGGTGCTTTTGGTTCGCTCCGCAATTGGCCCGACTTCACCGAAGGAAAATACACAGTGACAAAGTGAATGCACAGTGTTTTGTTGTTTCTTCGCTGCTAAGTGGCATGACCAGTATTTTGTTTGTGCAAGCTGTCCCTCCTGGCAGGCGACGGTGAAAGGCCCTCTCACTGTGAGATCTCGGTGATAATATTTGACTTTCTTGGCAGTTTGGGCCTTTCAAAGCAATGATTTGTTGATTGTGAGGGCTCTTTATTTTCTCTTAACTTTACCATACATCACTGTACATTCCAGCTTTCCTGCCATATATTGTACATTATATCCTCTGTCCAAATGTTGGTCTGGTGGTCCTGTGCTACAACAAGGTATTTTGGATTGGAAACATTCTGCGATTGGCCTTTTTCACGTCTGATGTTTTTGTCTGATGTAGCTCTTGGACCCCACAGTACCTGTCTGCATGAAGCAGCAAATCTTCCATCACATTGACAACAATGCACTGTTTGGCTGCAGGAAGTTTCTACACCGGATTATCGTGCCAGCAGAGAAAATTGAAGTCCAAGACAGAAATTTGAATATTACAAGCACATGGGGAGCAGATTTCTTGTATGTTCTTGTAAATTTTTCTCAGAGCAGCGTTGTTTGAATTTATGTTTTGGTATGGATCAAATCTCAGCATAATGGGAATTGCTCGTAGCGATAAATCCACAGATCATCACTGTCAATCGATTCTGCAGTTATGTAAGCATCTTTGACCCCGCCTGATAGACAGTAGTGAACATCTGAACGTTGAGATCAAGGACGGCTGCAGATGTGAATCAGTCAGGGATAAAATGGAGGAAGAACTCGACCATGACGAGGTCGTTATGAACAGATTAACACTGGGGAAATGTATTTTTCTTGCCACGGGGTCTCTGAGTGGTCCTGCTCCTTCAGTTTATCCTTTAGGATTATTTGGAGAAGCTACGTGCGTCGTACTGTTCGGCCAAGTAAGCCGTCTTAAAGTCTCACTCCAGCATCGTCGGTCAGACGGCTAAATGATTTTCTTGAGGAACTCTGGTGCAGTTCACACAGCTCTCTGGCTTTGAAGAAGAGATGGAGACTATCCGTCATCTCCAGAACTTTTTGTATCCGGTTGCTCCGCGCTCGTTGTCCTTCTGCCAAATTCTCAAACCGTCCTCCAAAGATGGAGAGGAACATTTCAAGTTGCAGCCCCGGCTCAAAGCAGCCTCTGAGACGACCGGATTAACAGCCAGACAGAAAAATTCAGAGGTGGTCATGAGAGAGCAAACAGCTCGTCACCGCATTAAGTAACTGCTTCCAGCAGTGGGCCTGCTTGTTTCACTGTGAGGAAGTTCTGCAGACAGTGCTGACTGATGTATAACGTTAACCTCATAACATATGTATGTTGTGACTGGGAACGTATGCATAGTTCTGGCTCATTGCATCGGGACCATTAGCCTTCCTACCCCGCAGCTGTAACTGGTATTTAGTTTGCATCATTTCATGTAATGACATCATGTAACTTAAGTCAGGAGCTGCATCTGTTGACGACTAAAGTCACGTCGAGCCAAAATCTTAAAAGTGTTCTCTTCACAAATGACAAAAAGCAGATCCAGAAGATCGGACGAGGAGCTCCGTTAGCCTTTCACGAATCGGCGCGTGGACACGTGCGCTCACGTTAAATCACGGAGACCTTTCTTTTAAGAAAAGGGGCGGTAGCAAAGTTTAAAGGTGTCACATATCCACCATGGCCGCTTTCCAAGAGGAGGTGACAAAAGGAAATCCCTTCATATAAGCTTGATGTATGAACATTTGAAAAATCTCATGCTGGCAAAGC
>OMNW01009975.1:8769-25336 GCA_900303245.1 Selene dorsalis | reverse complement strand
GGGGGTGCGTGAGTGCTTGTGTGTGTGTGTATGAGACCATCTGAACAGTAGGGCAGATGCACTTGGGGACTGATGTACCACAGTGTCACATGTCCAAATCTATATAGCCCTTTTAATCCAATGAAAAATGAGAAGTGTGCGGTAACTTTGTTAGAAGTGGGTAATGCAGCCAGGGGAAATGGAACAGGGGCCAGATTTACAGGCCTCCTCCACATTCAGTGTAAGAGCTAACCTGATTTTCACTGTGCTAGGTCTGAGACCAATATCTCCCCGCATCACCAAAAAGCCCATCAGGAGTGATTAAATAAACATGATGGACAGTTTTCTGAAAAACCTGTTAACCATGACGTCTGTTTAGCATGCAATAGCATAAACAAGTGTATCTTATTACCACCACATTTAAGGGTTTATACTGAAGGTGTGACCCTTGCTCATACCTTATCAAAAGTTAGGTTGAATATGAAATATAGATGCTGTTCACAGGGCACATAACTATCTGACCACCATTGAAGAGAGTGGAAAATATGAAAAAAGGATGAGCTGAATGCCCATATTGTGTCCGTCTGTGGTTTGGCTCCAAGTTCCTGACAGGAGGCTCATGTGGAAACTCACCTTCATCAATCAGTATTACTGCCATCAGTAAGTATTGCTTCTCAGATAACCAGGATGAGTGACGGAGTGAAGCTACGCAAAAGTCTGGAAGAAAGGCAGATTCAACAGTTTCCTCAGCACGAGTGGTGAATCTCGCCTGTCAAAGACGGATTATGTGTACAAGTCTGTGTATTTATTTACTGGTCATTGACGTGTCTAAAACTATATCCGTAACTACGCTGGTATATTATTGCAATTACGAGAGAAATGAGTCATCTTTAGCAAGAAGTACTTTGTTTCACTGTGCCGCTTTGTAATACTTATCTCAGTGCTGCCATGGATTAATCTTTATTAAAAGAAAATATTATTATATTATAGAGAGTAGTATTTCCCCTATGTGAGGCTATCAGCGGCTTGTTATGGTGATAATTGTTACTACTGAGACAATTAAATATCATAAATGCCTTTTTGGGAAGGAAACTAAAGCAAGGCTTTAGTTTCTCAACAGCATGTCTTAAATAGTCACTGCAGGATAAGATATAATGTGACAGGGTGTGAAACAGACTCAGTGGGGTCTAGAAATATGAGTTTAGTGAAGACTCGAAGATTTTTCTATACCATTTATACTAAGGCAGCTATACTTTCAATACGATACGATACAAATTACTCTATTAATCCCCAAAGGTAAATTATTTTGTCTGTCAGCTCATCACCATTTGCAGAAGAATCAAAAAAGCCCGATGGCTAAATGTACAAAGGATCTTTTATATTTCTCCGTCCTGGAGCAAAGAGAGAGAAGCAGTCCACCACCGCTGCTTTCCTGTGGATGATCCAATACCTATGGTTTTATTAGGTCAATGTTACAAAACAGAGTAGGAACATGTAATACAAAGGTTGAATTTTTAAGTTGAGTTTTTAAATTCAGCAGATTAACCAATGGCAGTTCAATGTGCAGAAAACACCAACCCTTAAGTCATAAAACTTATCAGTGTTTCTTTCCTTATCCACTGGTGGATTTCATCCAACCTTACCACAAATTTCTGAAAATACTTGTTACACATGATGCCCTTAAAACTTTAAAAGAGTTAAAACCAATGTACCTGTACTTTAAAGTAGCCATATTGATCTGTTTTAAATTAAATCACTGAGGATATTACCCAATTCAATCTGCTAAACATGTTTCAAGGCTGCTGGTATGGATCGTGTGATTTTCTGTTTGTTAAAGCTTTGATAAAAAATGTGGAAATAAAAGTTGCTACTGATGATTAATTTTGATTATCAATTCATCCACCAATTGTTATTCATCAGTTCTGTGAAACATGAAAACACCAAAGTTATGTCTTTTAAAACTGCTTGTCCTGTACAAGCAAAAGTGCAAAACTTTACAATAAGATATAGAAAAGCAGCAACAACTCACAAGGTGAAATGAGAAGATTAAAGCCATGAATTTTACAGTCATTTCATCTCTGGGTGGAGATGTCTGCATGACATTGTATAGTAAATGCCTGTTGAATACAAGACAGCTATTTTTACCTGTCTGTGTTTATATATGTATCTGAGTAGAGGACAGGACAGGGGCTCATACAGGGTGTTGATGTGGACAGTTTCCAACAACAGCCATGTGTCCACTTATCCAATCCCTCCCGTCTCGGCCTCTGTCCACTCCTCTGTGATTAATTAGCAGAGTGAGTGGTATTAGTCTATCAACAGGCTGAGGGAGAGGATGAAAATATTTACAGAGCTCCCAGGAAGGGATTTCATTAGGAGTTGCCTCTCGGTGAGCCGCCTCCTCTCTCTTCATGCCGACACAGAGTGGGAGTACTCTGAAACCTGACCACGGATGTCAAGTCACGTGGTAACTGTTAAATGCCACAATGACAGAGACAATAGAGACATCAGGCAGAAAACAAGATGCTCATTTACTTATGTACCTTGTCAAATATGAGTCAAACAAAGCACATACAGTGATGGGGATTAAACCGCCTCGGAACGTGAAAGGCTAGAAAGTCAAGAAATATAAAATATCCAGGGAACCAAAGCAAAACCCCACTGAGACTCATGGGTAATAACATCAACCCACACAGTCTTGGGAAAAATCGGTAAGCATCAGTCTTTTGGCTAATGTTCCTCACTTTGCTGTACGCTGATTGGCATGAGATACCCCGCTGCTGTGTTATTTCCTCAAGCTCCATTCCTCCTCCCATCCACTCTGGCTCGCTCAGCAGGGGTTAACTGACCTCAGAAGCACACAGTACGAGCACCCATGGGGTAGCTCTTATTTTTCCCCTGATAATCACAAAGTACATTCGTCTTATGACCAATTTGAGGGCCTTGGATTCCAACATTACGGTACGATGTATGAAAGCAAATATTTTACATTTTGAGCTATTGCGCTAGCGTGTGCAGTTATCCCTCTGAATCCAGTGATGTACAATATGATGACCTAATATTCAATATAGCCTTGCTACAAACTCAAGGTTGATAATGAATTGAAACGCTACAAATGCAAGGATGTAGAACAATACTCATCAAGCACAAAGAAGCTTTTTATGACATGTATTCAAGTTTCAAAATATTTTCCATGTTTCCCTGCATTTATAGCCCTATTTGTTCTGTGAAGCCTGTTGCCATGACGTATTTGTCATTTGGGAGAAAATGTGGTTCTGTCCATAGAAAACACAACTTGACTGTTTTGGCTGTAGTTGGGGAATTCCTTGGCTCAGTTTCCAAAACTTTGTGCTGGTTATTGAAAAGACAGGACATGATCCAACATTCTCAACAAGTCCTTTTTTTAATCCCTCTGTGTTGTGATTGATTGTTGCTGGTGCACACGGGTAGACTTGGGTCTTTATATTTCAATGACAAGATGCTTGTCGCTGAAACTTACCACGCCATGGCTGCATGACTTGACCACTTCGACTGGTTACATCCCTGTTTATCCAGATTCATAGGAACAATTTGTGTGAAATTATAAATCAGAGTACCGCTGCAAATCAACCAACAATCAGAATACGGCAAGAAACCAATTAACCAATCAGAATACATTGACCAGTCACGATACAGCTACAAACTAACAGAATCAGGTATGGCTACAAATTTCTGCCAAATTCAAAGGAATTCAGGTAGATACTCACAACAGTGCACACTTTTGTTGCAACAAAAAGGTCTCATGAGATTGAGAGCCAGCAAGTTGCCATGTGTTTGAAAAAGGGATCTGATTATTTCTATGTATTTTTTTTAAATGCCAATTAAAGCAATATAGGTACAAGGACAGACAAGGATCAACAATAAGGAGCTGCATGAGAGAGGTCATTGTGTCATGCAGCTCTGAAGCATTTTCGTTAGCGATTTGTGTTTTCTGTGGCATGCCCACAGCCACCAAATAAATTTCTCTCATCCACTCTGAAATTATTCCCACGGCCATATATTCCATTTTACTTCAAAATGTCACATTCATGGTAACTAAAGATGTTCTGTATTTTCTCTGTGTTAAAGTATCCAAATAAAAACAGCACAGAAAGCTAAATTAGAAACCAAAATGAGCTCCTCCTTTCCAGGGACTATGTGCTGATGACACAACCTTGGTGCCATCCACTGACTGGCACTCCTTCAAAATGCAGCCAAAACAAACTGCCTTAAGCAAGGCCATCTCAGCAGAAAATGCTGGGAATAGGACAGCAGACAAAATGGAATACTTTGAAAGTGACTGTTTTCAGTAGGAGAGTCAGGAGAGACGGCAGGGAACATTGCACGTTTGCATCTCCCAAGGAATTATAACTTCCACAAATACTGGATACACGACTAAACACGTACTGTGCTATCCTATGTGCATGTTATGTGCAGATCAGTGGAGGGATGGCCAGAAGACCGTTCAAGTTGCCTGGAACAGAGTTCCTGACCTGTTGTTCAGTTAAGGTCAAGTGAAGTCAACATCCCAGAATAAGGAATAAACTTGCAGGAACCTAATGATAAACAGGGAAGTGACTGAAAGATGCAAGTTAAGGACATTTAGAGTTGTTTTTTGTGCCTAATGCCAGCAAAAGCGCATGGTTAAAAATTATGCTACAGTATGTTCTTGTATAGCGCAAATGTCTATTTACTGAGTCATGACTCTTCACTGGGGAGAAGAATCTGAAGAGGAATTACAGGAAAATATAGTTATAGTTCATCACCATATGTAGGCAAAAAAAACAAATACAACATGATCATAACCTTAAGGTTTCCTTTATAAGGCAAAACCCTTACGATCTGTACGATCATGTCCATCACTGGGGATTAATAGCAGTCACTATGCTGTCACTCACTGTCTCGTGAGACTCATTTCCACTCAGACATAGCTGAAATAGATGTCTTTAAATTTGTTCTTGGATTGACATTTTTGTCAAAAACGTTGTTGTTACGAGTTGTTACCTGACCAAATGATCATCATTGAGTCCTGAAATGTATAATTTCTAGTGAAGTAATCATAATGCTGACAGAACATGTAATCTTAATTTTCTTTGTATACTTGTACAATAGTAGTGGAATTATACTATAGCTCATCTGTATAGTATTTCCATGAATAAACCAATTCATACTCTGCTTTCTAACAATATGTTCATACTTAAAATTGGGATAGAAGTTGTTTAATCATCAATATTTTTGGATAATATATGACTATTTGGACAACAATTTGATTATGGCTGGAAAACATACACCTTTTTTGAGCAATGTTTTAAGCCTGTAGGAGTCTTGTTTTTTTTTTTTTTTAATAAATTTTAAGTGGACTGCATTGTCTTCCAGCACCAAAATCTGTTCTGCTCAGTGGAGGTTATGAGGTTTACAAAGAATTGTTCCCAGTTCATTATATACTGATCCAATTGAAAATCATGTTATAACAAAGGAAACCTGTTTATTTGTTATATGAGCGCGTTGACGAAGACTGAAACATTTCCTCCAAACACATCTGTCAAAGACTGATCTGTTTGTTACTACAGAGATGAGGACATGACAAAACATCGCCAGCATGGCGCGAGTCACCCTCTTCCCGGAGGACGGGGGTGTTTATACGGTCTGGAAGGCCCCAGGGTTATTGACTCAACTGAGCCCATATTCCCCAGGAGCTCCAGAGAAAAGCAGTATGGCCAGAGGTGTTTTTAAGGGACAGTGGGAACAAGATGTGATACTGGACAGACGGTGTGGGCTATATTCATACTCAGATGCATCTTAAAAGAGCAATTTAGTTGAATTCACTCCACAACTTTTTTTGTAATTGCCCCCCACCCTACCCCCACTCCCTCTGGTTATGGATCTTTTACAACAGAGGGAGGGTCATGGGTGAGAAAGAACACTCAATGTTGTTCACATGCTGTTTACATAAGGAAAGCCTGGCTGGGGATAAGAACAGGTTCCAGACCCTTAGTTCGCCAACATGTGAGTGAAACTTCGTCTTACGCAAATATGTTCTCACGCAGGCATGCCTACACATGCACGTTGAATTTTACTGCGGGACCAGATACCGCCATTGTTTTAAATGTATACACGCTATAAATGCCCCTCTTGTCATTTAACTTTAAAGAGCACTTAACTGAAAAGAAAGTATAGGGAACTATTATGAATGAGAGAACATGGAAGCAAATTTATTTGTTTACGCTCACCAACCTGTGTCTGCGATGTCTGTACATAATGACAAATCGCTTTAATAAACAGAATCAAACCTTTAGAGCACCATACTCACTTCCTTGCTGGAAGGCAACATTGCCTCTTCCTCCATTATTGCACTCTATAATGGTATTTGGCTCAACAGATCATACTTTAAGGAAGCAAAATATGTCTGTCTCTATGACAGCTCACTGTTTTACTCAATTCAAATGACATCCGACTGATAAACCTTAAAGGACTGGAAGGAAGTACAAATAACTAATTTTTTTATCTTCTACAAATCTAATAAAGAGCTTAAAATATTCATGGGACAGGTTACACTGAAAGGATAAATAGCAAGCCTCCCTCATGAGCCCCCATCACAGTTTTTTCCCATCCCTCCCTGTGCGTGGATGTTAAAAAGCAACCTTGGAAAGCCCAGACCTAAACAATGTGACTCTTAGAGGCCCATCAGAGGCCTTCCCACCACTTTCTCCTGCAATCTCTTGGACACTTCCTGTTTGTGCAAAAGATTTTTTTTGTCTTTGACATATCTGTACTTTTGCTCCGATCAAGGAGTGAGGACTGTGGAAGCCACATCGTTTTACATGTCCAGGGTCAAACCTCTGGGTCAATGATTTCCGTGACGTTACGCAGGAATTAAGACTCAGGGGTAAAAGGTCAATCCAAAACCATGGTGCTTACAGGTTTTTACACATATTCCAGACTCTTAACATTAACTAAACAAGCAAACAGAAAAACAAATACACAGAGCAGAGAGCGACGTGACAAAACACAGTCTGTTCTGTTAAGCTTTGTCCACAACAGTCTCGTACTCCCACACAAGTGCAGTGTACGGTTTTTGAGTCAGGCTCATGCATGCAACAGCACTAACAAGGCAGGTTCACTCAGTGTGTGAGATGCAGTAAATATTTTCTGAGCCTTGACTGCACCAGAGGGATGGTGCTAGAGCTGTCCTTGACACCTATGCAGCACACTGAGAAAATAAAAGGCTTGTTAAAGTCACATTGGACAGGTCCCTCATGGGCTATCCCAAGGTGATTTATGTAGCGCTGGATATTTAGAGCCGTCAAGAGCCCAGAAATTAGTTGTCTAGATAGATGTTTGCGGTGTCTAAACAAAGCATGAGAATGTTGAGAGTCCATTAAAGGCAACATACATGTTACAAAAAGGCGGTGTGGTAGCCAGGCCTCACAAGTAAAAGCCTTCACAACACATCCACATAGTATTTGCCAGTTTCAGCTGAACAACTTGGCTCCCCCACTAAACATCAATTATTAATAAGGGAAGAGAGTGTAGTCACTGTGGTAATTTTAAATATAATTAACAGATAATAAAGTGGCAAATTAATCTGATAAATTGCATGTTTAACATTTATTTCCATGTTAGGATGTTGTTCTTTACATAACAAAGGAGTCTCAAGAAGTGCTCTTTATTTCAAAGTATCAATAAGTTTATTCCCAATGCGACTGTAGTTGTTTGGTGTGGTTTTTTGTTTGGTCTTGTAAAATAACGAACATGTCCTTTTAAATCTTGAAAATATGATTTGTTGATGATCTCTTCAACAACACAAAACCTATGGTGCTAACAATGCATGACAATGCAATCCATCAAAAAAAGGTGCCGCTCCTGTGATTTAGTTATTTCACTTAGCCATATAGTGATTTACATTACATTTCTATTAATAGTGCAGCCATAGTCCACGGGCAGACAAACAGCGCTATGATAACATATTGTCCTGAATACCATATATCATAGTTTTGGGACTTTAAGATGGCAGGCAGGAGTAGTTCTGAAGCCAACTAACATGACATGGATTTATATGAACACAGAGTCGATACTTGGCAACTAGACTCTGACCTCATCACTCCCTGCAAAGTGTTCACCAAGTTCAACACAGCAGGGAACGGAGAGCAACGATAATAAACGTTCCTCCATCACAGGGGAATTTTCACTCTTGTCTAAATGTGGTTCACTGCAGTGGAACTGGAGTTTAATGCAACATGTAGTGGACTATGGAGCAGACAGTTTTAGACCAGAACTTACAAAGCAGCATCAAAGCAGACTGAAACAGAAGGTAGAGCAGTGGTGCATACAATATCTGATGAAATGTTTTTCCAATAACCACCATATAACACTCTAGGGCATTGATATAAGATTTGTTGTGCATAGGGACAGCAAATAAACGATAAAAATATGAAAAGAAGAATATGATAAGGAAAACAATAAAGCAAGCTTTCAATACAATAGTGCTTGTTTCTCATGAATGACAGATTGAAACAACAGTTACATCCAAAGTACAATAAGCCCAAAACATTAGTACTTCCTGTAGACCCAGGATTGCATCGAGACACAGCAAGACACCGTCACAAAAACAAAAGCAAAATCCTCTCAGGAAATATGACGCAATAGCAGTTCAGCAAAAAAACAACAGCTAAAGCAAACATGTGTGTTCATAATTCCCCATCACGCAAAGCAACAGCTCGGAATCACTGCAATTAAATATAAAAAACAATAACATCAACAACAGCCAAGCCAAGAAAAATAAGCCCAAATGAATCCAGAAATAGCAAAGGGAAGGCGCAGCGGCTACAAAGGCCAAGACACAGACCACACACAGATCTGTCAGAGAGCAATTAAATCCCACCAAAACAGTCAGACAAGCATTCAAAAACTAGTTAAACAGAGGCAAGGAAACGTATCACAACAGAGATGTTTGCAAAGCAGCAAGTCCCAACCTTCATGAAGTGAAGCAGTGGCCTATGAGAAGAGTAGCAGCAGGTCCAGACCTCCACAGCAGGTCCAAGGAAGTCCTTCGTTTCACCTCAGGTGTGAAGTTCAGGGCTGAGACCCTCAAGAGAAGGTCAACGAGGGAAATGACACCAGGTAAGATAGCTCGTGCAATGCTACATTAGCAACAACAACAAGCAGTTAACCAGAAACGGTTTGTAGCATTTTAGGGAGTTAGCATCACGGCTAACTGTAGAACAGCACTAAAGGGTATGTTCAGGATATATTACAGCTATATTTGTAGCTGTGACTTGTGCATCAGTGCTAATTGTCTTAACTTAAACCACATACTGGCTTCACAGCATTATTTTGTAACCATGTATCATTTAGGGTAATTTCTCAGCTATCCAGCGTCTGCTTATATAATGTCCTTACATTTGAGTCACAGAGCTAGCATGTGTTTTTCTACATGATAAATCCATGAGGATCAATCAAAAACCTCACCAATACCATAAAAGGTCAAGACAAACGGACCCCTTTCCCTTGCATACATTATGACCTGTCAAACGCAGGTGTATCCAATAACTTTAATAATTGCTTCATACCATCACAGTGAAAGCTGGAATGGAGCCAGCCTTAATGTTATTAGTTCCACCTGTGCTTTCCCGGCTATGAGGAGTCAAATTATCTGCTGTGAAAAAGGTTTGTGTGGACAGTTCTTTTGGGAACGATGATGACACGGGTTTCACAGCAAGATATATCCAGAGAGCAAAACATTTCCGTTTCAGAGTGGACATACCTTTGAAGAAAAGCTGGAGATGTCAGTCAAATCCAAGATATGAAGCCAGGTGTACTCTGAAGTTCACCATCAGTGTGGTAAAAGAACTTTGTGTCTTTTCTGTGCAGAAACACTGTCAGTTTAGGGAAACTTGAACTTGCATTGAACTTGCACAGCAGGAAGTAATGAGCAAGAAGAGTCCATCTCATGTTCTGGATCATTTTTGTTTTTAATCAAATTCAACTTGGCTCTCTGCAACTAGTTAAAATGCATTAAATTCAGACGTGGGGTTTTTTGATGAAAACCATGCAGCACTTCCGTGCAGAATATATTTATAGACATATACTGTAAGGTGACCTTGTAAGTACCAGTCACCTGTTTACAGTTCAGATCTCACACAATATCGTCTTTCTTAAGCAGGTGGCTGTGTGCTGGTTTGGCATTTTAGTGCCCGTGTTGTTCTGGTAAAAGGTCCGTCCTTCCCCGCAGTGCTGTGTGCTACCAGTAATTACCTCAGTCATCAATTCATTCTACTACAGCTTGAGTGCTAACACAGCTAATCTTGTTGGAGGGATTTGATTAGCAAGAACATCGCCCACTATCACACCTCCAGGGTGTGAGCATTTTAGATGAAGCCTTGTCCTCTTTCTGGCCTTACTCACTCAAAAATTATATATTACCCAGCAGATGATAAATGACCATATTCTTTGGATTTTACAGTCGTTACATCATTCAAAACGGTTACGCAACATGAATTTGGAAACACTTGGAATAACTAATGTTTTTTTAAGAGTGAATCGTGGAGTTCAAATTACAGGACATTAAGTTTTGCTTTAAAAACCACAGCCTGGAATAAACATCACTCATCAATTCTAAAAATGGTGCAGCCCCATAGGAAATTTCATTTTCCACCTAATCTTCTACCCCCAGATCTCCATTTTTAAATCATCAGCATCTGTTTCTGCTTGTGCTCAAGTGATAGTAAATCAGTGTTGTGGAGCGGGGTGTTGCAACAACATCCTGTCCCTACTGAGAATCATTTGTTTTTAGGAAAACAGTTCGAGATTCGAAGCTTGATGCATAACTCTCTCCTCGCTTCCTGAGTTGTCTCGTGGGTCAGATATAGATTGTTGATAATTCTTGTGTTAACAAGGCCAAGACCATGAGGACAATTTGAAACCAGATGGATTGTCATTGCTGTGACAGGATACCAATCAGAAAACATTTGCCTAATGGATGATTCTTATCATTCACAGTAACTGAAGACATAATGGAGCCTGATGAAAATTCCCTGGAGGTGTAAATGGCTCTGTTGCTGTGTAAAGTGAGTTACTCTCCTCCTCAACATGACTCTCCTGAAAAATGACAGAAATAACAACTGAAGGGCACTCTGCTGCATGTCATGTTTTCCAGGTATTTGTACCTGTTCCTTTTTGACCCCGTGTGACCCTAGGAGGCTGTGAGCCATTAAAAGCTCAGTAAATGTGATCGTTCTCAAATGACTGGGTCACACCTGAGTGAGCAAAAGCCACCAAACAGGACCTCCACTTAGCTCAACATGTTTGTTTTTCCTTTCTTTCCTCATTTGTCTTTATCCTAGGTGAAGGCTTTCTTCACCGTCAATACTGCGGACATTGAAACTGAGGGGATTTAGGGGATGACAGCCTCGTCGACTCATCCATCACTATCCATCTCCGTGACAGTTGCAATAGACTGCAGCAGAGAGGTGAGGATGTGACCCACTTCTCAACACCTGTCAGGACTTAGAGAAAGAGAGAATAGTGAGAGACAAATAACTTTAGAACCAAGCTGCGTGTGATGGATGTTTGTGTTTCCTAAAAATAGAGATCCCTGTTTCTTACAGTTGGTTTACACAAGCATGAAGTGCGCAGGCTTCAAATACCTCCCTTTAGTGCCAATTATATTCTCTAATCACACATGAAATTAGTCATTTGTCAGTAGTTTTACCACTCACATTCATCAGCAAGTGCCTGGATCTCACTTAAATAGCCTCCACAAAGCCAGCTTGACCATGGGAAGTTGTCGGGCTGGTCACCTTGACACACACACACACACACACTTTCACACATTCCTAACAATACTCCCAGTTCTTTAAAACAAAGATTGACAATGACTGACAACTGAATCCGACGCTGGAAAACGTGAAATGTTCTGAGGAAGCTCAGCAGGGAGTGAAGGAAAAGTGGCAGCCCGGCTCTCTGGCTCCACCCCACTAATTTTACCCCCTCTTCAAGCCCTGATACACTCTGATTCAAGCCAAGGGTGAACTCATGGCAGCTATTAATACAGTGTGTCGACAGGTCCAATCACAGTCAGAGTCTGGCCATTCCTTTCATGCTGTGTAGAGGACAAGGGACAGGAGGCTGTCATGGGAGCAGAGATGATACTAATGGAAGAAGAGAGGTGGTCGAGATATTAAAGTAAGATTAATCAAAGTGCTGTGTGTGTGTGTGTGTGTGTGTGTGTGTGCGTGCGTGTCTGGTTAATTAAACTATAATGCTCAGTTAAATGCCCTCAAAAGATTGTGCAACAGGCCTAGATTTGGCACTTCAATCAGTTTCACCTGTCAAAAGTGGCAATAAATTTCATATGAAAGAGAAACTGAGTGATTAAAAGCAGACGTTAAGAGAGAGAGAGAGAGGGGAGCGATGGTGCTTTGGGAGTGTGTGTGTGTGTGTGGGGGGGTTGCTATTGTGTAAGAGCTTACTCATGTTTGTTTGTGTGTGCACGCAGACTGTCGGCCAGAGAGAGATGCTACAATACGTGGCTGACTGACTCCAACATAATTCATTCATTATTGTAGTTTGTGTGTGTGTGTGTGAGAGAGAGAGAGAGAGAGAGAGAGTAGTGGGATGTGTGTGTGTGTGTGTGTGTGTGTGTGTATGTGTCTGCGAGTGTGTTTGTGTGTCAGATGGTATTCCTGTTCGTCTCGCTCCACCAGTTAAGTTAAATCAGAGGCAGTCACTGGCACACTGCGGTGGTCTCTCTCCCTCTCTCTGACTGTCCTGCCCTGAAAGCATCAACAGCCTACTGGTTCAGCAGCACAGGTAAGAGCACACATTACCTCACTCTCAGGAATATTATCTTTTAACCAGAAAATCATTATCAAATCTTTTGGCTGTTTTTTATTTTTATTTTTAGAAACCTGTAATATTCCAGCACTGAAACAAAAAAAAGCCTCAGTTTCTGTAAATATTTATCTCTTTGGTCTTTTGTTGAAATTTTCTTATATTACCGCAGGGACCCACGAGTAGGGAATGAATGAAAAGAACAAAACCAAATGTTAGATCTGACGGGTGCCACCTGTTGTTGCTGTTTGTTCAAGTTGTTCATGTGAAAGTCCTGTGTGTGCAGAGCCTTAAAAAAAGTGACTGTAGCTGTACAGTGGGGATGAGAAGAATCTAGAGCTGCATTATGAAACTATACGGGAGAACGTATGGAGTCCAGCTCAAGTTTAGACTGACAGACCAGTGTTCGTATCCCTGTTGTCAAGTCAGTTTTTATTTCCAAAGCGCCAAATCACACAAATGATCACACGGCACTTCTCATGTGCTGCAGGTCTGGACTGCGTTCTTTATAATATCATTTACAGAGACCCAACAGTTCCCGCCATGAGCAATTTAGAAAATTGGATCCACTTCCTGATAAACAATGGCTCTGTGCTGTTTGAAAATCCTCACTTATGAAAAATGTAATAGACAAGACACACTGGGGGGAGTGTAAAGATGGCCGGTGGCCGTGGAATAACAGAGAAGGGTAAGCGAAGAAAGGAACAGGACAAAAAAGTTTATTTTTCCACCTTGTCAGTGAGAGAGAGAGAGAGAGCTGTAACTGTTGAATGAAGAAGTGGCAATGGAGACTGAACGTGTTGAGGAAGAGAGGAGAGAAACCGTTAGAGTTATGTGTGGATGTCACCTCGATGGCTGCTTGCTATTCACTGGAAATAAATTGGACAGAAAATAATCTGTATTAATTCTGATGTTGTTTCAAAGCAAAGTGCCGCTGGCATGTTTTACTAAAATACAGTACAGGAAATGAGTGAAAGATTTCACAGGCAGAAGTTTGTCCTGTTTAATTGTGAAAGTCACATGAAAGCTCAGATTTGTAAACAAAAGAATGCAGACATGGTTTCTGAAGCCAATATTTCCATTAGCTCGTCTCTTGCAGGCACAAGTCTTCATTTAGGTCATGGACTCTGTCGCTCTCCCTCTGTCTCCCTCTCTCCCTCTCTCTCTGTCACACACATGTACACAGAAACACACTTCTTTAAAATCTGTCCTGTTCATTTTCTCTCTCTGAAGACCACATTTCAAATGTGAAATGTTAAGTTGATGCGTTATTGACAAAGTTTTAGGAACTTAATTGCATAGCACCATTGCACTTAACAAAAGTTTCCATGGAAGTCAATAAGATTTCTGTCAGTTAAGTCTCCTACATAAAAAAGTCGTCAGCTCAAGTGACTTTGTGTAAGTTGAGATAGGAGGAAGTTGTAGGAGGCTACAAATGAGGTAGACTACACTTTAACGGCCATATTACAACTCTGCAAGGCGTAAAAGTGACAAATTGAGTTGTTTTGCAATTTTAAGTTTTTAAATTTGTATTAACATTTTAGAAGATGCAGGAAACTAAAGGTTTCGGAAGCGCCGGTGGTTTGCCGAACACTCTGTTGACCCAAAAAGCCTCGAAGTGTGGATGATCATGAGGTGGGAGGCTGCAGTGGTGTGTTCCCAGTAAGATGAACCTCACTTCATAATGGGCTGATATAAATCATTAACTCCATCAACCAGACATTTTAGTGGCTCTCTCTATGAGCAGCCAGATGGTGGTGCTCATGTCAGAGCAGCTGGGTGCTCAGGCCGAGGGCAGCCACAGATAGCTCTGTTGATGGGAACCACATTTCTGTCCAAGCTCAGCCCAATTTGTGATTCTAACTTTTCTAGCTGTAGCTTTTTAAGGAATTCTCCTATTTTCCCTGATAGAGGCTGTTTAAATACCCTAGAGTGGGATTATGTGTGGAATGTCACAGTGTCATTCAGGAGTCAGTCTCTGCACTTGGAAGCAACAAAAATTCCCCACACTTCCTCCTAAACATGATTTTATTCATTGTTAGCTGCTTTGTGATTGCTAACAATGCAGAGCCTGGACAGACTGTTGTCTTGATTGAGAGGAAGCAGCTTGCTCGTGGACCTTGTGAAGTAGGTGTTTACCTTCCTGTTTGTGGTCACCCAGGGTTTATGGCCGTCATTCAGTAATGTGCCATCGCACTGGGAGCTATAGCTCACTGGACACGGCCTTGCTAAATCACCTGCTTCCGTGTCACCTTTTGCCTGTGCCACTACACCTTTATTATGGGGCTCACTTACATATAGCAATTACTTTCAGCCTTCACGGAAAAGTACTGGTGGTTAAAATGCCAAGCCTTCCTATAATGGTAAAGGGCATGTGGTGTTGATTTTCTGCTGTATTTCCATTTGTGGTCAACAGAAATCTTCTTAGCATCAAGAGATTTTCTTAAACTTTTTTAAATCCTCAAATTATGAAACCAATATGTGTGTTGTTGCCCTCCTCAGTGTAGTTTGAAATTACAGTCACCTACTGTTAAAATCATTAAAGAACGAAAACACATGTACAGTAAACCTAAGTAGTGACATCTGTGTTGGTACTTTATCCGACCTACTACGTTTGGGCCTGTGCAGGAAACTCTCATAGATATTTCATTATTCTGTTGCCCTTGGCACCCACACATCTTCCACACTCGACAATCCCCACATCTGCAACCGATACGGTTGTTGCTTTAGTGCAGTGAAGTTTTTTTTTTGGTTGTTTTTTTTTTTTTTCAAGGAATTCATCCACTGCAACCTGGTGGAAAATGAAGAGAAATGAAGATAAAATAGTTTTACAGGAGGAGCTCAGACTACCTAAATTCCAGCCAGAGGGCAGCAGGAATGCAGATGGGGGAGATTTTTGAAAGTGGATTTAAAAAGAAGCTAAAACCAAAAGACAACTTTCAATGTTTTCTACATAAATACATCTGCACTACCTTACAAGTCTTCCATCATCATGATATTACTGTACTGTGGCTGTGAGTTGCAAAGGGAGTGAAATCTTGTAGCTAGGATGCCACCTTGTGGGAAGACATCTTTGTGTCAGACATTTTTGTAAAACCGGTGATCAAGGGTTTTCATTTTGATTTTTTAAAAAAATCAATACATCAATACAAAATATTCTAAGTCCTATTCTAAAAACAGTACATAAAATGGTTCACTGTAATCTGTATGTTATTTAGCTCCAAATTCAAACCATGTCTTCCTCCTAGTATCTGTTGTGTTATTGTGTAAACACAAACATACTGTTCTTCTAATGTAATTAGTAAGTAGTTACTATCTGTGCAGCTATAGTAATGGTATACACAAGGCTTATGCTAATATTATTGCATCAACTCCACTAAAGACGCTCACTAAGCTCTTCTATTGAACATAAAGACTCTCAACAAAAGGAAGAATTTCTTTTTTTCTCCCCCATTTCACATTCTGCTCATACAAATGAAGCAAAAACTAGCCCTGAGGCAAATTTTCCGCAGCACGCAGGTTTGATTTTCTCACAGAGCAAAGTTTCCACAGAGCTGAATCCCTGCTGTCCTGTTTGTTTAGGTGTGTGCTGATTAGAAGTTCTCATGCTGGGTACAATGTATCTCTGCACACCAAGGGTTTGAAACGTGACATGTCTTTTACAGTGACTGGAGCCCCAACCCTCTCCCTCTCTCTCCCTCTCTCTCCCTCTCTCTCTCTCTCTCTCTCTCTCTCTCTC
>OMNW01009974.1:77894-90700 GCA_900303245.1 Selene dorsalis | reverse complement strand
GAGGTGGAAGTGGGCAGAGTGAGCGATGAAAAAGCAAAAATGTTAATTCAAACACACTGCAACAAATTAAACTCGGTTTAACAAGAAATCAGCCCCCGTGGGGGAGGAAAGGAACTAGATGGTAAGTAATTTTATCAAAACAAACACGCTGCTCACAACATCCTAAGGTTT
This sequence comes from Selene dorsalis, assembly GCA_900303245.1. NCBI lineage: Eukaryota > Metazoa > Chordata > Actinopteri > Carangiformes > Carangidae > Selene > Selene dorsalis. Next base: position 90,529 of record OMNW01009974.1, on the reverse strand, counting down.
TGGCTGCATGACAACAAGCCAAGCGTGTGCCAGTAAGCAAAGTTGCAGCTTTTATAAGCAGGCTTCTCACTTCAGAAGTCCATTAAAACGGCAGCTGTTGTTGCTGCTGGACTAAAGTGACTCATCTGTCTAAATTACCCGGCAGCAACAACTCAGTGAAAACAAAAATCCTGTTATTAGAAAATTTCTCTTGCATTCAGACATACTATGATCACATTATCAACCTCATATTGTTAATATTACTATTCACCGCTACCTTGAAACTGTAGAGAGCCCTTTAAATTCTCCTTAAATTATTCCCTACAATCTACCATTGCTTACCTGTTATGTTACTAGGTTGAGCCAAATATTTGCTGTTAATATTTCTCTTGCAGTTTCAGTGTCTGAGAGAATCAGGCCAAGAACAACACAGCTGACTCTGGCTCACTGAGACATTTCTCTGTCTTTACCAGTGGATGGCAACATAGCACCAGTTTGGCACCAACAGTGGGTCTTGTGTTGTGTGCTGCTTTCAGTATTATCCTTTTTCTGACTGCTTATGACATGATGAAGATAGAAACTGGCTGGTGAGGAGAGTCACACATTGAGCAGCAGCACAGACAACAGGACAGGGTTTTGTGTTTGATAAAAGAGCGACATAGGTTCTGTATGTCGCTCACATTCACCTGCCACTTGTCTGGTCTACACTTCCTGAAAGCCTCTGCATCAGTGAAAACAATGGACTGCTCTCAGTGCAGCCCTTGGTGTCTCAAGCACTGACTCTACATGGTCTAAAAGTGGAAGAACTCCTGGGAAGCTAATGAACCCTGGATAACAGCATCCACCTGAGAGCTCAGTCATGAAGGACAGACCACAGACTTTTTGTCCTTCTTGCTGCCTCTATCCAAACCATCCATTTTACTTCAACTGCTACTTCAGTGGAAATATAAAGATGTGAGAATGAACCTTAAGTCCCAAACACACACACACACACACACACACACACACACACTGTGTTGCCTTATTTCCAGTGAGCCAGTCTCACTGTACCGCTCTGTTTACTTAAAAATAAATTCACAATTGACTGATTGTGAGTCTGAATAAACAGGTTTTATTAGACTCGACTTCAGGGTGGATGCTTTTATGTGCCCTTCTAAGAGCGACTCATAAATTGAACATAGATTTATGAGTGCCCCACTGAGAGTGATTCATTTTGAATAACTCTCATCTTTGGCCAGAAATGCACTCTCAGATACTCTCCAGGTACAAGGTCATTTTTTTCATTCCAGAGAGTCCAAACAAACACTTGCCACATTAACAACTGCCAAATTGACTGTCTGACATCCAGCTGAAGGCCAAACTGCCAGAGCGACAGAGCGAGTGGTCAGAAGAAGATCAGCTACACCTATGAGGCTGTATTACTGTAGAGTTATTGTCCTTTGTCAAAGGCCACAAGTGTTCCGTGTGTATGGTGAACACTTGGACTCTGTCCCTTTGTATGGACAGGGTAGCTGTATGTACACTTCACACGAGGAACATGAGACTGTTGTGTTTTCAATCAGTCTTTGAAGATACACTTCAGTAGTTGTTATGATGGAACTTATTGCAAAAGTACAACGATGTGATATCACACGTCAGATGGGAAATGTAGGAGGAGTAGGTAGTGTTGTGCACTAAGATGATACATTTGTATATATATGACATTTTTTGCAAGTATTTCAAAATTTTATGGATCCAGATAAACAAATGTTCTAATTACACATAAGATAGCTAACCAGTGCTCAGGTATCTAGTACAGTACCAAACTAATGTAATGTAGTTAAGTGCCTCAAAGTTAACGTTCGAGATACTGAGAAATAATCTTTTACTTTCTTGCTTAGTTAGAGACTCTAATACCTGTACGCTAAATATGAAGCTACATCCAGTCTCTTCTGGCTTGTAAAGCTACACTAACCAGCAGCTGGCTGTAGCTCCATATTCAGCCATATTTGCTACTTTTAGTTATATTTGCTCTTTAACTACTACACTGGAGTTGAGTGATTTGGTAAATGTGAGGGGTCGATCTGTGGAGGATATTGAACTCATTTTGTCTACCTACTTCACAGAAAGTTACACCTAGAGACTTGAATCCAGTAAGATGTAAATAAATAGCAAAAAAGAAAAAAAGGGGTTAGGGTTAAAAAACCACATAACACATTGTAACACTCAACTGGTTTTGGACGGTTTGCATCAGAATTAGACTGAACTTGAAGAAGTGCTTTGTTCCAAGGTCAGTTTGTGATTTTGAAGGCATCTGCAAACACAGTTTGCAACCCAGCACAACTCATTTTTAAAGCAATTGGAACTGATGTACCTTGAGTCTGATTGATTACTTCTTGGGTCACTTCACTGTGTTGAGAGTCCGGTGGAGGTCAGACAAGACGGGGTCAGTGTTAGAGGTCAGGGGTCAAATCAAAGCAGAACATTATCGACACCATGTGCTGACAAATATGAATTCTGCTCCAACGTTCTGGCATGACTTCCTTTCCCTTCTCCTCTGTGTTTCTCTATTGATTTCAATATAATAGGAGGGAGAAATGCTCTCAGTTTGAATGAGGGGTTGAAAATGGGAAAAAGAGGAAAGGAGGCCATTTGGAGGCTTCTGGGATGCAGTCCTCTCACAGATGGACTTTCAGCACTGAGGGAAGCTAACACATATGTTAAAAATGGCAGCCCCCCCCAGCATAAAGGGACAAATCAGGATTAGAGCCATACCACAACAAATGAACACATACGGACACAAACATTAACACAGGGAAAGAGAGGACAGATTTAACGTTATTTATTTTATTTTAAAATAATCTTTTTTTCCTCATTTAGTTCTTTTTGAGCGTAATTTTGTTGCCATGCCTTTAAAAGTTTGCTACTAGCCATTTCTAAACATCTCAGGACCTCATAATAGAAGTCCCCCAATGCGGCCTACATCTTTGACTTTAAATAAAACTCTTTAATAATAATATTAATTTCATTTCTGTAATGTTATCTCATTTACAAAAAGAAAAATATTTGTGAAAAAAACAAAAAACAAAGCGACCATGGCTCAAAACATAAAATGATACAATGTTTTTCATTTGATATGTTTTGTCCCCAGAGGATCATAGAGGTGGGTTACATGAAAAATAAAAATAGCCTAAATTTTCATACATGTCATTGAAGATTTAATGAGATAAAGTACTTGAGCTGTTGTTCTTATACATACAATTTAATACATGATGACTTATCTGTGAATTACCTCAGTGATTCACCTCTAAATCCAATATCTGCAAGCCCAGGTGTAGCGCGAGTTGAGGGTTAAATGATAATCCCCTCACTGCTTACAGGGGTATCTCTCTCTGACAAGCATTGTGGTTGAACACAGCTCCACTGTAATCTGTGACTCTATAGTGTTTCAGGTGAGACTGACAAATACCCAGCGTTAGTTTAATATCAGGGAGAGAAAAGATTTCCTGGGGTGGCAGTGCAGACTCCGGCTCAATCCAATGAAAAGGTGAAAATAATCCAATGTCCGTCGCCATTCTTTTGCTTGAAGAAATGCTATTAACCTTTGGCACCGAGTTAATTGCTTTTTGCAGCAATGGCCTGAACTCTGCATTGGGATTTTTATTTTTTTGGGTGGGAGGTTGAGTTCAGGGATCATAGGGGAAGGTATGCATTTGCTTCAGTTAGATTAGCCTGCTTAAACCTGATTTTTAACCTTCACAATTGGCACTCATTATTGTCATAGTAGTTCACTGCATGTCTGCTCCATGCTCAGGTCTCTACAGTCAAGCTCTGCCCGTGTTAAAAGACCTACTTTCTGAGGTTGGAAAAAGCCTTAAAAAAACAGTCTATTATCTGCTACCTTTGGGTAGTTAATGTTTATGCTATAGCTTATTTTAATAAAAAAGCTTTCAGTTTTTAGATTTACTAACTCTGTTCCCAACAGCCTTTTTCTTTTGTATTAACAAAATGGCCCCTGCAAACTACTGTAAGATCCTACACAGTGTAAAAGGTAAAAAGCCTCATGAATAAGTAGAATATTTATTTTAACATTCAAAGTGTAGCGCTGGGTTTCTTTGTGACTGCTGACTTTGTTGACCTTCACTATTTCTAATGTAATTTTGCATGAAAAGCTTTGTAGGTGCAGATGAAAATATTCTGGGTATAGTTTGGAATGTAGAGCTCTTGAACGTTAAGCGGAGCACCTCCTGACTGGCAGAGGGTCAAAGTTTGCAAATCTAATCATGAATGAACATCACGATATCAGTAACTGACCTCTCTTTTTTGTTAAACAGACATTTTATCATCTTCTCAACAACATACCCAGCGAAAGACAGTTGCATTTAGTAGGGTTTTGTTCAACATGCATTTGGGGGATTGGGACTATGTGCATGCATGTCACACATGTGCCTCGGTCATGTACCTTCTATCATAACAGATAGAAAACACATTTCTTACATTTCCTGTTTGGCGTCATGTTGCTGTGGAACAAACTGTTCTGCATAGAAAGTTCATTCCTCGCTTAGCAACGCCTTTGAAGTGTCATTTGAGAAAACATCAAGAAGTGCCTGTGCACAGTTTTCTTGGTGGTTGAGGGATGTGCCGTATGACCGAATTGGAGGTGGATTTGAGGAGTCTGCATGTTGCCTACAGGAAACTGTTCTCATCATGGCAGTGTGGAAGGAGGGGGATGAACCAAGCAGGACAATAAACAGGGAGGAGTTTAAGTTAAAAGGTAGTGAGAGGAGGGGAGTACATGTCAAAAATAACAGAAGGCATTCAGGACAAGGAGACATTTACACGCACAAAGTGCACATCAACTGTTGTTATTTACAAGTACAGCAGTCCTTCAAGTTTCCAGTTGAGTGAAAACAAAAAGTCAAAATGTAAAGAACAATTAAAAGGTCCAATTACACAGGCATTTTGGAGGGCAGATACAATAGAACACATCCACGTGGTCGCTGTGTCACACTGTTCACTCTATTTACAGGACTGTACATACATACAGGTGCAATTTGCTCGTTAAGGTTTTCACTTCAGCGAAGCAAGACGCGCCTCCGGCTTCTGACATGGCCTCTGACCATGGACAACACACACACGCACACACATGCACACACTCTCACACACATGCACACTTAAGTATGCATGTATGTGAGGCTGCACAGACATAAACAAACACCCGGACTCTCTCGCTCTCACTAATATATATACATACACACATCGACAACAATTCTGTCCTCTGATAATTGCCATAATGACTCTTCTGATGGTTCATGTGCTTTACCAGTCTGCATCTTCCTCTATGTAATAATCAGGTGTTGAAGTACCATCAAACAAACCAGGGTCAAGGGACTTGCGCTGCTTTCCCCGGGCGAAGACACGCGACAGAGAGCCCAGCCCCATCTTCTCTTTCTTCTTCTTACGCTTCGCCTCCTCCAGATCTTCTAGGGACTGGAAGGAAGAAAGAGATACAGAGAGATAGAGAGAGGGTAGAGGGAAGAAGAAGATGAAGAGATGGGAAAACGAACAGAGATGCAAGAGCAGAGTAGTCAGTGAAGGACCACAGAGTGGGCGATAAAGAGCGAGAAAGATAAAGATCACAACACAAAGGGGAAGTGATTCTTGACATGCTGCCAGGCATGCACTTATTCATCAACCACGACTGGTCTTCACAGAGTGAGTGCACAACAGACGTGTGTGTGTGGGGCAAACACAAATTCAGCCAGAACGATGGTGGAGAGAAACGACAGCGGCCAGGCAGCAGTGCGTTGGGCAGTTACCACAACGGAGGTGATTACTTGGAAGGGTGTAGTGGTGGGCAGCTCTTACATTGCAGAGGGAGTGAGTCCGATGGCGTGGTGAGTTGATGTCGCTGGGTGTGGACGACCGGTCTCCCTCCACCGCCGAGGCGTCGGAGATGATGGAGGGCTGGCGCGAGTGGCACGGGCTCACCCGCACGGCAGCCACTAAAACGGGACGAGAAGGAAAAGAGAACATGCTTGTTTTCTTTGGGGTGTGTTTGGGCACCAAAAGTAGTGAACAGGGAAAATGTGTTTCCTCTCTGGAACGCCACAATACCCTTAAATAAAAAATATATCTTAAAAAGTCCCTAAGCAAAAGCCAGGAATTATTTGCAATCATCTGCAGTTGCTAAGCAACAGTGAAAACAGCTTCACAGTAGAACGAATGTGTGTGTGTGTGTGTGTGTGTGTGTGTGTACCAGTGAGGCTGATACACACAGTTCGACCAATTGCATGGCAATTTCGGGGTTCGTGACTGTTCACACGTTTTCCCAGTACTTTTTTTTTGTCTTTGTGTGAGTCTTTCTCCACATGTCCCCAATTAGTCAGTTGCCTGTTTGAACCCGTGGAGGACTCAGATGAACTTCTTCTCTTGTGGCTGCAGGGCTAATTTGTCTAGAACTTGGGAGGTGCCATTAGTCCGACTCTTGCTCTTTAGAATGACGATGTTTAGTTTTATTTTTCTGCACTAACCTCTCATGGTGACTAACCCTAACCCCCTGTTTGGATGAGCAAGAGATAAAAATCTATAAAGCCTGTAGACTGCTGTTATTTTATAATGGCAATAATTTATTTCATAGTGTTGATAAGGCTCTTGTTAAGTGTATTGGATCTTTGTGTATTACTGACTTTTCCCGCCTCGCCATGTGTGCAGACGCCTGCAGCTGAAATGAACTGCTTCATAGTTACTGAATTTTACTTGAAATTTAGAAACTATCCCCCCCTTTATATGAGGGGGGGGCATGAACCATGGCTCCTACAGTGTTGCCTATACAGTACTGCTGCTCCTCCTTTGTGTGTGGTGTATTTATGTACAGGTCAGTTACATGGAGAACCTACAGTGGTTGGTGTTATGAGGGGTCTGAATAGTCGGGCCAAAACGTCTAGTGAAAAAATTCTGTAAAATGAAGATAACAAATATGAGAAAGAAGAACTTTCCCTCTGAGACTGGCTCAAGTTATAAGTTACCGCAGCAGAGCAGACAAAATGTATCACCTCCACCTACTTCTCTACTTTTGTCAAAACCCACTCAAACAGAAAGAAACAGAGCACCCGACTGATCCTCAGCTGCCACCACTCTCAAATCCAGAGCAAACGTGTGTGTGCGGCAAAGACGAACGGAAGCTGTAAAGCCAAAAATACGTTCACCATAACTGCTACATAAAGCGCATGAAATGTCACAACGACCAGAGCATCATCGGTGGCCGGTAATGTGGTCAAACTGAGCAGATGGCGCGAGTCAATGTGTGAAGCAGCTTGACACGAGCATGCAGAGGGTAAATGATGGAAAGATCACCGCACGTGAGTCAGTTCATGTACAGGATGGAGGCTGTTGACAGTACGTGTGCTCATGTCGTCTGTCTTACCTTGTCTGTCAGTGGGATGCCCCGTGTGGACATAGAGGGTCTGCTGACTCTGTCTGATGGCAGCAGTCAGGGGAAGGTCAGCCTGCATCACCCACTCCTGGTTGTTGCCGTTGACGACCGTCTCCGTGGGCATGGCCAGAGAGTGACGCTTGGGCACGTCCTTGGTCAGAGTGGCTAGTGACTGTTTGGCCTTAAGAAGGTAGAGAGACAGCCGGAGTCAGAGAGAGAGCAACAACAAAGCGAGGGAGAAATCCTTGTTTTTTTTTTTCTTTTTTTTTCAGTTTCTGGTTTGTGTTTATTTCACTGTTGTTTTTATTTAAGCATATGTTGTTCATAGGTGCACATGTGCATGCTAAGTAACGTATCCTGAATCCTACTAAACATGCAGATGTGTGGATGTGTGACTTCTCCCCTGGGCTCCTCATGTGCCTGTTGTCTCATGAAAAATGCAGCTGCATTCATGTTCCTCTTTTCTTGTGTGAAATCTCTCGCTACAGCTCTTCAGAGCGCTGAGAGAGAGAGGAAAAAAAAAAAGAAACGGACAGAATATCTGGAGGTGTTTGCTGTTTTCATCCTCTCAAAGGTGGAACTTAGGGGTTGGTGGTGTGTAAAAAATGGAGAGACTGGATATAATCAAGCTTTTCTATAAGTTTAATGAATACATTTGCTCTGCGGAGCCTTGTCACAAAGCACAATTCACTGCCTTTTAGCAGGAGCAACAATGAGCTCCTGGAGCCTTGGGAGATGTGTTTGTGTGTGTGTCCTTTGTGTCTATCAGAAGATTTATTTTCTCCGTGTGAATGTTTTTTTGGTTAGCCCTGACACGGCGGTGCTTTACAGATGCTTGAAATCTTGTTATTCTTGCGACTTATATCTTCATGCCAAACCACGGCAGGCACCGGCACAATCAGCGTCATTGCAATCACCTCTACCTGGTCAAATGATTATCAATCGCAGCCTTTGACATGCAAAACAGAATTAACATCACAAACCTTTATCGTGATAATTAGTTGTCAGAATAATGATGTTTTTTTTTGTTTTTTTTTAAACCCCAAGCATTACTTTTTCTCAATTAGAGCTAAAACACATTCAGATCAATCACAGCAGCAATCTGTGGGATCACCAATGTTAGGATCACAGGTGAGGGGCTCCGAGGGTTAGTCAGTCACGTGCAGCTGAGGGGGGGCTTTCCAAGACGACAATTAGGTCACAAATAGGAGAGATTTCCAAGGAGTGGGAGGGTGAAGAAAGGGCAAATTTTTAAAGTTGGGGTGGGGTAGTGGGCCCGTCTTACCGCCATGACCCTAGACGAGTAGTCCCTGTCCACAAGCCGCTCAAACACCCGGAACTCCATTCTCTGATTGACACAGTTACTCATCTGGGGGGTAGTTGGAGACATGAGGGATGGCTAAACTGTATATTCAAAAGCTTCCTGTGGTTGATTATATGCAATATACCCAAACAGTGCATTATAATAGACACATGTAGCACATACCCATGAAATACTAGTGAGCATGTGCTTTCTTATTTGTCACGTAAAGTGTTTGCTGTAAATATATTCTCTTGATATGTGATAGCTGTATTCTTCTGTTCAGTATGCACTATGTATCCCTCTATCTATCTCACTGTCCTGTGTTTTTATTGGCAACTGTATTTCTAAGGAATATCAAACTCAACAATCCTATAGAAAGAGATAAAAGGTTTTTAAAGCATGTCAGAGGTGCTGTCTGTCTCTTTGTCTCACCATGGCCAGTTCAGCCTCCAGCTCCTTGATGCGGTTCTCCTTGAGGTCGAGCTGAGAGCGCAGCATCCCCGTGTGCTCCGTGGCTTCCTTGGTCTGCCGCCGCAGGTCCCACTTCTCTCTCTCCAACAGGTCCTTCTCCTTGGCCAGTGCCTTCACCGCATCCTCGCTCTCCTAGTAGACACATACATCCTGATGGCTCGGCTCACACATCAAGCATGATTGAAAAATAAACAGGAAATTCAAACTTTAAAGCCAACACTGCCTGATCAGGGTGACCTTGCTGGCCTGGTCACTGTGGGACATATGACACCCAAGGGGGGTTGAATCAACAAAACCATGTCTCCCTCTGGCAGTGAGTTCTGGCTCCTCTCTTTTCACCTCGGCCGTCAGAGGGAGGTAACAAGGCCCTCAACCCAGGTCAGCACTGCTACCTGGGACAACAGCTCTCCTACAGGCCTGCTCACAGCAGTGACTCACTAACTAGTACTGTACCACGTTTTCTACAGAATCAGTGGCTACATCACAAGTTGATTTTCCAGCAAAAGGAGCCACAGCAGAGTTAGCATGACTCACTGGACTTTACAAGAACTGAAACAAAGAAATGAAACCTCTCCTTCGGTACAAGCCAACCTGGCACAGCACAGCACACAGCATAGCTCAGCAACATACCTGTTGTCAGATTAATGGTAATAATGTGAGGCTAGAAATATTGTCTATGCTTAGTGCCCCTGAGGAACTTTAATCTAAATATCATTATTAAATATTAACAATATTTTATAAATACATGATAGCCAATAAATAACCTAACAACATATACCTGAACATATTATCATCATTTTTAACGAAGATGTTATGATGATACAAAGACGAGACAAGTAACTCTGCAATACTGTAGCAGTGGTAACGTAAACCACCTCACAGTCACACGACCATACAATATGCAAAATCTCGTATGCAAAGTATTTTACAGCAAGATCATGTACGCAAAGAGTGGACAACATGATCATCTAATGTACAATGGCTTTGTAATTTGTGTGCATGGTCGGAACATGGCCTTCATACTTTTCTGTGCTGCTCATAGTTGCGTATGAAGTCACGGAGCTGCTCCTCCCGGCTCTCCAGTGTGGCATAAAGCTGCTGCATCTGGTTCACCAGGTCTGCTTTCTCTGCCTTCAGACGCTTACGGTCCGACTTCATGGCTGCAAAACAGGACGAGACAGAGAGAAAGACAGACAGACTGTTTAGAGATCAGCAACATTTGATTGTGTGTTAAAAAGTCTGTGTCGGCTGTGTCCGTGCGTGTTTGTGAAATTCATTCATTTACACATAAAGGAGAAGATAACGATAGTGTAAAAGAGACTGGTTGTTGGAGGGTTAAATTCTTTAAACTGCCCTCAAAAATAGTACCTGAACAGATTTGTTTATCATAATTGAGAGACAGAAATCATGTTGTGTATGTCTCTGTTGCCTCCCCAGGTGTCCAAGGAGGGATTTTAGCGAGTGAAATTAAGTATGACATTTGCAAGGTTTTCTCAAAATGGCAGTGTTTGTTTGTTTTGTCAAACCAGCTGTACATACAGATACATATTAGCTGCAGAAATGTAAATGAAAATGAAACTTGTTTAAATGGGGGACAAACACAGACCTCGTATTGCATAGTATCTGTTCACATGTTTTAAGCTAATTCATCTACAATTGTTTGTTGTTACTGTAATTGTACTGTATTTGTGGACGCGACCCTGGAGAATGTCTACTAACTCATTTAGTCCAATAGAAAAACAGTGTTATGTTAAAATTCATTTAATGAAGTCTTTCTGAATCAGAATATGCACAAACTTGGCAGTGTGTGTTGTCCTCGAGTCCACGTTGTAGCGCTGTCTTCATGCATTATAAGTAAGTTATTAAGCACTTTCAGATAAGAGGCGTTTTGAGTAAAAACATTTAATACACCTGCTGTTACTGGTCTAATGTGGCGTGACTGTGTGTTGATAAAAAAAACGTGAATCACGCATGAACCCTCCTGTCAATCTCCTCCCTGCTGCTGGCTTCGTTAGAGGCTGGGTTTCTCTTTTCATCTATCTCTCTGCCACACACTCTCTCTAATCCTCTGGCACTTCACCCACGCATCATGATAAAGAATATGGTTCAGTGTGGTTATTCAGAGAAGCTCTAATTTTCTCAAAGACAACATCCCCCTTTTCTCTCCTCTGCATCTGCCTCTTCTCTTGCTTTTGCTTGATCTTCTCTCCCTCCTCGTGCGAGGCCGTTTTCCAGACATCGGCTTAAGTCTGACTTTCCCTGCAGCTATATCACACTGACAATATATGTTCTTTACATTTTGTGCATCCACCTTTGTCTGTCTCACTTTGACATTTTTTCCTTTCAGCCGAGCAGCTCCGTCAGTTGGATGTTTCCTAACGTCATGCAGCTTCTTTCCTCTTGATGCTTGTTATGTATTCACCTTTCCTTCTCTTCTCTCTCTTTTACCCCTCCGAGCCAGCTGCCTGTCATTAATTAACTTATATCACAGCCTGGTTAATTGCGTGACATTCACATCTTGTGTCTGGGGAGCGTGCTCGGGCGAGTGCACTTGCACAAGGACAGATTCACGCTCTCATTTCCTCTCACTTCATTCCTCTCCTGTCACCATTTCATATCTCTCCCTTTCACCCGCTCTTTCGCGATGGAATCCCCGAGCCAAAGGGATTAGTGGAGCCAAACTAGCCAACGAAGGAAGACAAGAAACATCCCTTATTGGCCAACAGAAACAGGAAACCTCCCAGCACCTGCCTCAGGAAGTGAAATCAAAGCCGTCTTTGAGATGAGCCAAAAATGCTGCTGCTGCCTCACATCCTGCACCTGTGAGCGTTGGCAACACTGACCCTCCTGGTGTAGGACACAAGAAAGTGCTCACTGTGTCTCTGTGAAAGGAACCATTTTACTGAGGACAGCCATGTGTTCACTGTTACTTAGCATCTCAAACCTATGTATGGGACACTTTTAATAAAGAATAATCCCAGGGCTTATTGCAGTTACATCACACACCAATATACGTCCAATGGATGAGATGGGGAAGCGCTAGCATGTCTCTCTCTTTCTCTGCTGTCAGCCATATTAATGACTAACATGCTCTGGCTCCGTCCAAGCCTCCATGAATTATTACCAGATGAAACAAGAGGGAACCACCTGGGAACCATACCAAGCTGAGGCTAATGGTGCAGGAGGAGGACACGGAGAGGAGGCTGTTGGAGGGGCTTCAGTATAATAGTGATCACACGAAGGAATGAGCTGCCCTCTTTCTTACCATTCATTCAATTAATATATTTTCTATTTTTGAAGACTCTTTTTTTGATTAGTGAATATCCAGCATGTGTAAACAGTGGCTGTCTTTGTACAACACTGCATGAGATCTGCATGCAAGGTTTGGATGCTAAAACCTACCCCCAGCCATGTAAGCAGAGGAAGAGCAGATTGGGACTCTTGCAAAACAAACCCTATCAAGAAAAT
>OMNW01009974.1:65166-76507 GCA_900303245.1 Selene dorsalis | reverse complement strand
TTGTGTATATAAACTGTGTTCACCTATGTTCCCACATTGTTTTGTCCCTTGAGTCAGTGCTCTAGCATTGTTATTTCATCAAGTGACTCCCCGTGTGTGATTTGTTCTATTTCTCTTGACTTTAAGTTTTGCCTGCCAGATTATTGTGCCTTTGCCTTTTCAAACTGACTTCCTGGTTTTGACCCTGCCTTCAATAAACGACTCAGCCTGAGCCAGCACCTCAGATCTTTGAGGAATTGATGTCCACGTCATATATGTTTTTCCAACAAATATGTTTGTCAACAGCAAACAGACAAACATCACAAAAGGTAAACCCACTTATCAACACAGCACAGAAATGGATGTTCTTCACATTAATGAATGAACCCACTTCACACTGATGCTACTCCACATAACTTCAGTCCTAAAGAGAAAGGACCGTTTTTTATACGGCTTTTAACATAATTATATGGGGAGAGAACAAAAGAGACATCAGTTCGTTGGAGGGAGTCCATTGTTCATAGTTCGGGGGTTTAAATCTGCCAGCAGAATAATGAAGTAGGAGCCTCTGAGCTGCTCACCTACTCTGTAAAACAAACTATGCATTGGTGCAGTTTAATAGTTGGGACAGCGGAACAGCTAATGTTTCTCCTGTACCAGGCGTCTTGGAAGTCAGGGTGATATTCAGACATTTTAATGAGAGTTAATCAATATTTAACCTGATCCACCAACGTTAGCAATGACATTTGACACTTGTTATAGATCTTTGTTCGGCCTATCCATAAACATTGCTCGCTAATAAGTGATGTGGAGAGCCATGTGTGTGAATGAGTGTCTGTACAAGCTACTGAAACAGTGCAATTGACATCAGGGAATCTAGGAGAAGACCACACTGCGATTCCATAACAGTGCTCATTACTTGACCCTCTAACTTTACTAGAGAGGCCCTCAGAGCACCTAGACCTCCACTAAGGTCGGCTCCCCATTCCCCCACTACGTTTGATGCAAATCGGTTCAGTACTTTTTGTGTAATCCTGCTGACTGTTCAGACACTGATGAAAACATAACCTCCTTAGGGGAGGTAATTACTGGCTGCTGTAACTCATAGAAATGCCAAGCTTAATCATTCAGGTGCAAACATCGTAACAGTACTGTAATAGGTAAATGCAAACAGCAGAACTGCAACACAGCTTCTGATACAATAGGACTTGTACATTGTTTCTGTGATTACTGAAGTCCCTTTGATTATCAGTAGGGGTCACTGTGATCCATTCCAAACACACATTCTTATTTGTGACCATCCAAATAGAGTAGACTGAGATGCATATTGAATATGTAAATCTGCCGTCATTACCTCATGAGAGCTCTGTCAGAAATCAGGAAATAAATCACACAAGATTTGCGGAAACACAAATCAGCCTGTGTTATTTTCCCAGGTTTACGAAATTCAATTTGAGTCTTTAAAAATAAACAAACAACTAATTTGCTTGAAGATAAAAGAGAAACTACTGCAACTACTTTAATCTTATCAGGTTAAATAGTCTGATGCAATTTGACAGCACTGTATTTTTGTGTCTCGGTGTGTATTGGTGTTTAAACATCAGTGAAGGAAGGCCTTGTAGTCAAGGACAGAGCTGCATTCTGAGTATGGTGTAGTATGAAATGACACTAAACAGAGCGGGCAGACTGTGCTTTGATGATACATAGCTGTCTGCTGCTTTCATTTGAGCTCTAGATTGACTGGGAGTCCCTCAGCAATAGTAATTACCCAAAGAGGAAATAGCCAATTAAAAAAAACAACAACAAAACAACAGAGACAGCCAACTATACTTTGAAATTTCATTAAAGACAACATTGATGTGAAAGTCCACATAACACTTTGGTAAACTTATAAACAGTTTTAATAGCAGTCCAGCTGGTAAACTTATAAACAGTTTTAATAGCAGTCCAGCTGTGTTACTATAACCTCCCTCACTTCAGGTTTTGATTGCCAAGACAGTTTGAGTTCATTGTCATTTGCGCACTTAGAAGTTGGGGGCGTTGCGATGACTCCGAGCAGTAGCTCTTGGCTTGAATTTAGTGCCCACAGGCGTCATAACAAAACCTGCAATTGGGGAGCTGGCAATTACCCACAATTACGATTATAGTGCAAACAGGCTGTTGCCTGGCACACAGTGGGAGTGAGCACAGGCCTTAACACTGAAACACATCACAGCAAACAAAGGCAGAGGGGAAGATAAAGGAAGAGACAGAGAGGGAGGAAATGAAGAGGAACTGGAGAGAAAATGACTGAAAAGCGACATTCCTCTCTGCGTTTACCATTTTGTATTCATGGGCTAATCTGCATGTAATTTAGCGGCACGCTGTGTGAACTGAGGTGGGAGGAGCACAGTTTTGGTGAAGCATTCCCAAAGTAAACAGGTATCATCTCGAGTGGCAGCCAGCAAAGGAGGGGATGATGCATTTCTTTCACGCTACTTCATCACTCCAGCCGTTTTGCTTTTTTTTTTTCAACCGAAGCAGAAGCACAAGAAAATAAATAAATACAACCTAAGAACACAAAGCTACTCTGCTTCACAATAATTGTTGGTAGCGCTTCAATAAAAACCCCCAGGGTGCTTCACTTCTCCAAACATTGCTCTCATTCTTCTGGGAGAAACACTCTGTCGCAGCATTTGGTGGGATGTTCACAATATGCCAGCCTTGTGAAAACAGGGGGAAATCAAATCAAGTCGACATCTTGCCTCCGATCAACTGGAAGCATATGGAAATTGCTGTAGTTAATGAGGTATTCTTAAGAACACTCTTTTTTTCTTTAACACCAGAAGCCACTTTAAAAAACAACTATTTTAAACTCCAACTTTTCAAACACAAAGAGTAACCAGACAAGTAACATTGATGTTGTCAAGAATATGAAAAATATCTGTTTCTTTAGGAGTAATCAGTCACAAAATAGCCTTGGACTGAAGCTTTCAGGTTTAGCAAACACCTAAAACAAACCAAGCCAAACATCTACGTCTCTGAGCACTTTGAGTTGAAGGTTTATCGATACAGTCATGAAACCAACAGTGTAATTAACCTATTGCAAAAATATTTATTTCTATCTTTCAAACAGGGAAAATTTAGTAAGTAAATGATACAGTGTTGATACAGTCTGTTTAAACCTACCTGCTGCTTTCAGAAAGGCTTTTCCAGCTGTTATGTTATGTATGAAAACTCTCGCAAAACTTTTGTACATTTTAATGGCCCTAAAAGTTTCTTTCCCCAATAGATACCTATATAATCATAAAAAAGCCAGCAGGTTGGTACATACTAATGGTTTAAATATTCTCTTTCCCAATGCCTTTTATTATAGTTTGTTTTTAATAAAACATTTGGTCGATGCCTCACTACCTTTTTAATTTTCTCTTCATTGCCCTTCATGCTCAACAGGCCCCGACAGCCCATTATGATGCTAATATACATAAAATAAACTTGTCTTGTCTCGAGTTTAATGGCGACAGAATATTCATGGAGTCATATGTTTTAATCTGCCGGCTGTCCTTATCAAAAATAAACCCACACACAACAATTATCACCAGTTGTGTCCAGTAGCATGCGTGAGAATTTGCAGCAGGGAACATGAATGAATTTGGTGGCAGCAGCTGGAAAAACAATACGAAACAATGTGACAAAATTGGATGACAGATGTTTTTTTTGTTTGGAATCAACAGTAAATATTGATGAGGACAGAGCCAAAATCCACTGACTGCTTCCAACCACACGCAAACATTACAAGAGTAAAAGGGTCATTTAAACTGTTCCTGGTCTTTCATGAGAGTCTCAGGAAATGGTACTGCTGGAGCCTCACCCAACTGCAGTGTCAGTATATGAAGATGGAGCGCAACAACCATGGACTAACAAAAGAGTCGGGAACCAGCCGCTGCCACACAGACAGGTCATGTGGAAAATAACAATGAAAAATATAAATTATTCAGAAATCCTGCTACTTTCACCACTGAATGAAAATGTCATTTTTTCCACAGGTCACTCTCTGGCCAAAAGCTTTCCACTTGAACATCAGCTTCTGCTTTATTGCAGAAAAAACAGCTCTGAGGGCCAAAACAGCGAATAGGAACATGAACGTCTTCACAGTCATTTCACTTTTTCTCTGAAGTCATGCCAACAGAAGCAAACTTGAACACGACAACAGCCAATTTCCTGTTGTCCTCCCACATACCCCGTCTTAATTGCGGACGAGATCCGACCCGCTTAACGTTCTGGACCTTGTAAGCCAACCAAAGTCCCCCTTTATAAAAGCTTTCATTAGCTACTGATTACTGTGAGTGCCTGCTGGGGCTGGTAGACTTTGGCCTTCATTAACAGGCTCGAGTCATACAAATGACTGTATGAGCCAGTGTGCAGTCTGCTCAGTCGGCCAAATATCCAGCCGAAGAGGAGATAAGTATGTATTTGATGTGTGCTCTGTTCCACTCCGCTCTGGTCTCTTTCGTTTTTTTTTTCTCAATTCTTTCAAAAGACACAGGCTGCAAGTGTCAAGTGATATGTCGCAGCAACAGAATCCCCTGACAGCGTGTCATGTGGTTTGTCTGATACCAAAATGGTGGTTTTGTGCTCTGCCTCATTCCATGGGCAATAAGTCTTTGAAAAGAATGATTAACTGCCACGCTGATGACATCTCTGCTTGATGGCCTGCAATCCACTGTGCACTGTCTAGCAGAACTTCTTCATTACTTTACTCTGTGCACGGGCTCTGGGAGGGAAACATGTTAGCCTATTTCCCATTCCTGTGTTTACTCAAATCTGATACAAATACAGAGCAACAAAAATACTGTGGTTGTTGCTTTTCACAACTTTACTTTTGTATTTCATCAGCTCAGGAAAGATTATTAAGGCTACTTTGAATATTAAAGCTCAGTGCATGGTGAGGTCTTATGAAATGGATGAGGTAACCTGTTAACGTATATGATATGGATTATATTTTATCTATAGTCAAACAACAGAACAAAACCTTCATTGCAACTAAAATTAGAATTTTAAATAAATAATATAAATAATGAAACATCCATATTTTGTGTTGTATTCTGATCAACACTTCTGGGTAGAAAAGCCTCTTTATAAACACAGCACAGCGTACGTTTTAACCTAAGTGAGTGACCATGAAAACGACACAGCATTCAGGCTTTTCAATGCATCGCTCTCACAATTAAACATTCAAGTTGGTCATGAGAAGCCTCTCGCTGTCTTCATTGTTGTTTTTCAAAATGCGAGACATGACTGTTTTTCTTTTCAGTCAAATCTGTAAGTCGCTTCACAGCAGTCAAGTTCATGTCAAGCCTTAAATCCTTTTTTCTCTGAACCTCCAAAGTGAACAGCTGGTGATTTTTGTAAGAGCTTGCAAGGTGGAAATATTCATGTACTGTACACAGAGCGTGTATGAAAATACCGAGATAAAAAGGTTTAGGTTAAACCAATAAAGACATCTAGTTGTTTATTTTTCATCCCCCCTCACTTTTACATTATGAATACATCCTTGTTGTGATGATCCAGTAGAGCCTACAGTCCATTGTATGTACATCAGGGTATGTGGGCAGTGCAGCGTGGGAGTGGTGCGACGTGATTTGCCTGCAGTGTGGAGCGACTGTTTTTTTTTTTTTTTTTAAGTCATTGCATCAGTGTCCTCTCTAACCCCCAAATACCACTTCAACTCTGGAGCGTAACACATGCTAATGGTCTGTAATGCAGCTAATGGGCAGCATTAACCACAGTGTTACAGCCTCTAACGTTAACAGTATGGTGACATGAAAAAAAAAGCCCTGTTTTCAAACTCTATGCAGCAGGTTTTGTCTCAGTGTGGCTGAGGAGTGGTGAACAGAAAACCCACAGCAGCTGGGAACTCAGTGATTACAGAATCTGGTGAACAGGAAGTGGGAATTGCTGCCACTTTGCATATTTCACATTTTCACACTTTCTAACTTAACATATGTTCAAATGCAGGCTAAAGTACAATGTATAGAATTGTTTTCTCTCATTGTGAATTTGAAGACTTTGAAGAATAATTAGCCCTGAAGGGCGGTTTCATGTCTTTCTCTCTTCTGCAGCATCACTGATATATTATGATAATGATGATACTGCAGCATCACTTATGTATTATGATAATGATGATATTAGTGTTTGAAATAATACACAAGCTTCTTGATTCCTGGTGAGGGCCTTACCTTGCAGAGCCTCCTTGGCGCGGTCTAGCTCCTGCTCCTTCTGAGCCAGCTGCACACGGAGCTCGGTGGCAGAGAGCACATCGGCTGAGCAGCCTCCCTGGGTCTCCTCCAGGTCCTTACTCAACATATCCTTCATCTGCCGGAGCAGGTGCACCTCCTCCTGGAGCTGGGCCACCTCCTCACGCAGCAGGACTGCAAGCAAAGACAGAGAGGAATGTTTTAACTGGCTGACACCAAACGATGGCTCCATATATTCCTAGGAGAAAAAAAATGTTTGAGGGGTTTGATTTGTCAGGAAGGTTTTTAAACCCAAGTAAAAATGTAATTCCAGTTAGTGAGAGAAATCCAATCTTGTACAGGTAGATTTGCTTTGAACAGAGACACGACTGCAGAAACGGTTATATCTGAATTGCAAAATCGATTTAACTTCACCATAGGAGGTTATGGTTTCATTTGTAATTGAGATAACAGCAGTACCAAATTATTGTTGGTAATGAGCATCATAGGGGTGGGTGGGGTCCACTAGATGAGCAGAGACAAGGCATTGATATTATAATGAAATTTGTCTTTGAAGCTTCCTGTTGGACCTGCTCTCTGTCGTTAGGAATTAGAAGCAGTGTCCTTTTAATATTCAAAGCTCCTCCCCAGCTTTGTTGCAAAGAAACAAACAATAAAATGAAAACAGCAGCAAAGAGAATTGATTTTTCCTCACAATCACAACCACTGAAAAGTGCTTTTAAAGCAGCAGCGGCAGAGACAGAAGCATTTTAAAACAAGCCACACAGACGAATGTCACACTTCCATTTCTCAACCCTCAAATCCACAAAAAAAAACTACTCAATCTAAAAATATATGTCTTTTTTTCTGCTTGTCTAGGTGGAGCATATGGAGAGTAATTTATATAAGAATGAGTAGAGTCCTTCTACTCAATTTCATGCATCCTCAGGGCAGTGGGTGGGGGGCTGAGAGAAACTGCTCAGCCCCATCTCACATGGCTCCACTATCAAGTGCCTCACATAAATCACACTTCATACTCCATCCCAGCTTCAATATTACTGTCTGAGAAAATAAACACAATCAGAGATGAATGGGAGAACTGAGAATAACAGACAGAATATGTCAAAAACAGACACAATAAAGGCAGATGATTATTGAGTGTGAAAATATATGGTATGAGCCAACATTCAGAGCCAGAAGAACTCAAACAGTAATGTTTGCCTATTCAGGAAAAAAACACTTTGCATTCTGCTTTACATCAGTAAAAATCCTCTCATACAGTAAGTTTGCTCATTTGTTCATTTTACACAGTGTTTTTCAATATAACATCAGACCAATATGTTGTCCATTTTAAATTAGCAGTGACTGAGCCCTTAATTGTGGAGTTCTGTAATGATGTACTTCAGAGGGGACAGCAAACGAAGAATGTCTCTGTGCACTGTAACTACCTCTGTGTATGTGACAACTGGTTTTGAATCTCAAGTCGACGTACAGACCATAATTTCATCAAGGTATGGGACTCAATAGACTATCTGACCTGATGAGGAGTTACATCTCATCATCAGCTGTAATTTGACAGATTTTTATCAAAAATGAAATAGTTGTGACAGAGGACTGTCACCAATATATTTGAGGGACTATTTATAGAGCACTAACACTCCTGCCAATATTTGTTCAATTTGATTTGACATTTAGGATAATTTACCCACAAATAGGGTTGATGACACAGACGGCTCTTTCTATCACATTAAGGCACTGTCTGTTGTCTGGACAAAAATATCTATATAATATACCTATATAATATAATGATGACAATATTACAGCTTCTTGTTGGACCAACATGCTGAAGGACACAGTGAAACATGATAAACTTCACAAAACCTGTCAGATGTTGTACAGATGTTTTCCTGTCATCCCATTGTTGTTATGTGTCACTAACAAGAAATCTAAAATGTGAACGATTGTTTATCGTATATCTTTTATCCTTTTCATCACCTCTCACAAATACAAGACAAAAACGTACAAACTAAAAATATTCTGCAAATATAAAATGTATTTGCGATAGAAAAACATTCCAAAAACAAAACACTGACTTGCAAATTATTTCAATTCATTTAAAAATACATTAAAAGTAAATGTAATATTCAAACAGACATTTGTGAATTTTCCATTTGTGAATTGGAAAAGAATTTGTGTATCTTTGTTCTATGCATGTTTTGCACATTTACATTTACAAACCATTTTTATGCAACCTTGCTTGCTCTCATAAACCTACCCATTAAGACCAGTTCACTGTCTGTGCTGTTGGGTCTACCTGTTTCCCGGAGCTTTTCACGCTGTCAGTTAGTTTTCACTGAGTGGATGAGGAAAAGAATTGGACGCTAAATAATGAAAATGAAATGTAAAAGGGGTTATTAGCAGAGGGGTCGAGAGAAAAACGGCAGTGTGTGGAGTGTCATTACACAGAGGTATACTTAATGGAGCCGATAATAGAACCACATTTTACGGAGCAACTCAAGCAGCACCGGCCTTATTGGGAAACCAAAGAGGTGACACACTCTGGAAAGACATGACCACAAGTTACAGTTCACTGGTGTTTACAAATCCTATAACAGTTACATACTCAATTTGAATACTTATTCACAAAATGTACTTTGCATTGATTGTGCAAAGGCAGCAAAATAGGGAGTCAGAGATAAGGAGCAGGACACAGAAAAATGCAGGTTTTATCTCCAATAGGCAACATAAACACTGACTAACAAATACAGCTGATATCACCGTCTCTTGCTCACAGAGTAAAGATGCCTCTTGGCCTTCATCAGCAGTTTTACCAATTGCGAGACTAATCGCTGTAGATGTGTAGTAGCCATAAATAGTGGGTCACGTTACACAGTAAAGTGGTGAGTAGTAAGTGTTTACAGTCCAAAGTTGACAGCTATTTGCTATTTTGCATCTGTGAGCTGATGTAAGACTCAGCCCAACTATTACAGTTTTTCTCCATTGGCTTGGCTCATTTCTTGAAACAGAAATTACATTCTCAAAATAACATGGACAAACATCCAAACCGCTTGGCAACTGTTCACAACAGAATTGAATTTCTCATTCTTTTCATCAAATTGCAAATGTCTCAGTACATCTTTGCCAATGATTAAGCACAGTTAACACTATTTCCAAGTGAATAGATCTTATTGATCTAGACTGATTTTTAATTCTCAGTCTAATGGTTGTTCTCTCCAAAACATGTCATGTCAGCATCATGTCATTGTATAAGTCATCACATACACAATAGTCTGTTCAATGGTCAAAATGAGTCCAGAACACAATAGCATGAAGACCATATGTGAATCTCTTGGAACATTTGATAAACTGATTAATTGACTGTCAGGTGAAACTAGAACTTGACTAACGAAGGAGGAGTTGAACACGTCTCAGATGACCAATCAAACAGTATGTTTAGTTACCTGGCAGGTCTTTATGTGTTTATATTACAGTATGTTATGCTGTATACATTGTCTTTTTACTCTTATGTATGGAAGTTACTTTGTGTGTGTGAATAAAAATGGTTACAATTTCCTTGGCAGTATGAGTGCAATGTGTGATCTCAAACCTTGGAGGCTACTCTTGCCGTAAAATCCTTTTTTTTTTCCAGTTTTATACACAATTGTATTCTGTTAGCTAGACAAAAAAACTAGTACAGTAACCATTGTCAGAAGGACTGGGCTAAGACTGAGAGGTGGACATGAGGGATATTTCAGTGGTCCTCTGCCATAGTGACAAAACATCTCAACATTTTGACTTGCAGTGCTTACGCAATGGCAAAGTGACGATGCACTTTGGGGACACTGACTATTTATATTGGAGAGGAATTTAGTTTTGACACATGACTGAACTGTTTTGGGAGAGATATGAGCTTTTGCAAGTGAGCTATGGTGTTGTGCTGAACTGTAAGACCGTTTTGCCGAATGATCTTAGAGTTTTGAGAATGTAACTTCTGTTTCAAGAAATGAGCCAAAATCTCTATCCAAACTGATTTTGATTCAAATCAGGATCTCGTGAATCACAAATTGAAGCATTTCAGGAAAACAGAGGCTTTACCCAGCCCTAGTTTTCAGAGCTTATCAGTGGTGATAGCACTGACACAAAAGTAACTGGCTAACACAGACAGTAGAAATCAACAGTGAGACATAGCTGGTGAGGTTGGACATGTGTGCATGTCAATTAAACTGTGTCACAAATACTGTTCCAATTTTTTCCACACCACAGAGAGAGTATCCGCAGCATATGTTTGAGTATATCAACCAACCCACTCTGTCACTTTTGATAGGTCACCTGACTTCCACTTTTGTTCCTGTCATACTTCATAAGTAGTTCATGAATAAAGTATTTGTTAAGTGTTCCTTTAAAGTGGACCAACTGAAATATCACCTGGTTGTTTGCTAGTTCAGAAATCCGAAATCGACTTTTCACTTCAGATCAGTTCTACGCATGAAAACTGAGGTTCTTCATGTTGTGGGTCAGTGGCAAAGCATTTATCACAGTTATTGTCACATCTGACAGCTGCAGTGTGTATGGAGTGTGTACAGAGGGGACATTCAGAACAACCAGTCCTTTGTGTGATTGAGTTAACTCTGCTTTCATAAATTAAGAATTTGTTTGAAGGGAAAATTAAAAGTTCAGATAGATAGATAGATAGATAGATAGATAGATAGATAGATAGATAGATAGATAGATAGATAGATAGATAGATAGATAGATAGATAGATAGATAGATAGATAGATGATGGAAGTTCCACTCTCTGTACCTAGTGACAGACACAGACAGATAGACAGACAGATACATAGATAGATAGATAGATAGATAGATAGATAGATAGATAGATAGATAGATAGATAGATAGATAGATAGATAGATAGATAGATGATGGAAGTTCCACTCTCTGTACCTAGTGACAGACACAGACAGATAGACAGACAGATAATATCATAGATAGATAGATAGATAGATAGATAGATAGATAGATAGATAGATATTGTAAGTCCTACTCACGGTATTTTTTTCACTGATTCAAAGTCAAAGCAGGCAATTAAACACACTTCCATGTAATGTCTCAAGTGTGAATAATTATATAAATGAATCTATAGGCTTC
>OMNW01009974.1:6569-61116 GCA_900303245.1 Selene dorsalis | reverse complement strand
TCAGTGAGGAAATAGAGCAGAAGAATATGAGCCTGACAAAAAGGAATCCAGCCTGCCTACAGATGAGTGAGGGCTGCAAAACAACAGATTAAAGGAACCCAGGGCTTGTTCCCATGGAAACCTTTGCCCAGGGAAACGATGATGAGAATGCAGCAGATTGTAGGTCAGACGAGCCATCAGCGATCCAATCAGACGTAATCTGTCTTGACTTGTGGGTCATAGATTGAGCAGTAAAGCTGGTGCTTTTCTGTGGCTTCTCTCACTGTTGGAGGTGCAATCCCAGCTGACACACCAGAGCAGTGTCTATGTGATCGCTGGAGCACTGCGACATGGGGTGTAATTTAATAAATATATGGTAACATTGTTATTGTTTATAGTTAAATAAACTACAAGCATTGTTTTTGTGGCAGTGCTTTATAAAGGATATAAAACCAACAAAGGCAAATAAAATAGAAATAAAAACATAACACAGACACAAACAGTGAAATGAACACAAATAGATAGATAATCTGGGTAAATAACACACTATATCAGTTATTTGCAAATGGTTTCAAGAAAAGTTAAAAGGGGGACAATCTAAGAACAATGTTAGTCTGTTCAACAGGTGAGAGTTTTTTTAGAGGTGGGAGTGGGGGCTCCGAGTGTAACCAACAAGGCTCCATCAACAGACACCAGTGGTGTTAAAAATTTAGAAGGTTCAGGTGATGTGATCATGCCTTTTTGTTTCCAGTTACAAGACTGCCAGCTATCAGTGACCAAAAATGACATTAGTATAAAGAAATGACCGAAAATGAATGGTAAAATAACTAAATAAATGCAAAATAAATTCATCTTGATAATGAAAAAGGCTATTTGTGTTTTCATAATGTACAGTGTTCCCCCTGCCATTGCACAGACAAATAACATCCCCTGAAAGCCCACAACAACAGGAGTGAAAAGATTTTTATGGAGGCGCATGTGGTCTATTGAAGCAAATTATGGTTCATTTAATACGTCACAATGTCAGTGACACTAAATTCCTCTTACCTTATGGTCCATAGTAACCAGGGTGTCAGCACTTCCTACTATAATAATAATAATTGGTGGTAACATATTGATATTTTTTGGAGAAATCAGATTAAACATTTGGTCAGATTTATTTATCAACATCTAATCATAAACAGCCTCAACTAGCCTATAATAATGATAAATATAAAGAGCCATGAGAATGAAGAAGGTTCAGTTATATGTTTTACCACAAGATGGCTGCATTTCCTCTGGAAATCAGTTTATATTGAACTGTTGGCTGTGAAATAATAACGCTGCACCTGCCAGTACAATCGCTTCATGACAATGGCAGTATGTTTTGAAAAAAACAATAAATGAAGACAGGCTTCCCCTAATTCTTCAAGATTGATCACAGTAATATGTCCTGATATGATATTTATGTCACTGAGTGAATCCTGGCAGGTTTGGTACAATCCTAATGGAAATAGATTAGCATTTTTGAAAACAACTCTAACATGTAGATCTCAGTTTGTGTATGTATCCAAACTCATGAAAGATGGAGATCACACCGTTTCCAATAACACAAAACTGCATTTCATAGTACATTCTAAGTTAATGTAAAGTACCCAGGCTATTTATCACATTAGATCAGGTATTGGTCATTGGCTTGTTTCCAGCTTGCATTTTATATCATCAGTCAAAGGTTCATAATGGTTGTAGTTGCATCACCTGCCAGGAGGGTTTATGTTCATGGGTTTTGCATATGAGGCGACCATGAAACCATCTCTCTTCCACCCCCAGTCAGCATGTGAAGCAAATATGAGATAGAAATAATTGAGGATTAAAAGATGAGGCTGGGAGGAGGGTGGCAAACGTCGGTGATTCCAGCCGTCTGCATGGGATTCTGCTGTTGACTGTACATACATCACATCATCACATGTGAGTCACAGATGGTGATGGTGTCCTCATTTTCTCTTCAGGGCTGTCTGTGTAAACAAGAAGCAAATATATCCAAATTCAGCGACAGCATTTCAGTCACTGAGGACGCTCAATGCGTTTTTGATCAAATACCACTGATGATACAGACAATTATTTCACCTCAGTTGCTGACTAATGAGATATGCGGGGATATCCCTGCAAATTTACATAGACACACAAGCAAACCCATGGGTTACCCCATCAACCCATATCCCTCCCTCCCGTTGTTTGCCTCTATTTACCTCTGTGATAATCCACTCCCTGTTCACATCCCCCCTCTTCCCTTCCTCACCGCTCTCTTGCACGCTCGCTTTTGCTCCTCCCTGCTTTTCCCTCAAACCCAGCAGGCTGCTATTTGATGCAGACTGCTTGTTACGTGATCTCCTGGTGTATCCCACTCCCTCGCTATTCGATGGCTTTTCGAGGTGTTCTTGCTTTGCAGTGCAGGAACCGCGAAAAAAAGCCACACTGAACCTCCATTGCTTTACCTTTCCTCTCCTCTCTTTTCCTTTCCTTTCCTTTCCTCTCCTCTCTTTTCCATTCCGTTCCTTTCCTTTCCTTTCCTTTCTTGTGATCTCAACCTTGCTATCTGTCCATCTTCCTGACCTCCAGTGTTCCCATTTGCTGTGACCCCCTCACCCCCCTGTCTCCAGATTAATGCTGCTGGCCCCTCAACGATGTTACCATGCATTAACTGGCTACAGCCTTTTCTTGCCTTGATCTCCTCCACTTTGCTTACACGAGGCCACAACTGCCCACCCAGCTGTCTGTGTCCAGACCATCACACCGTGGACTGCACCGGCCAAGGTCTAACAAGAGTCCCAGATTCCATTCCTCTGGATGTTCGACGTCTCCTGCTCTCCAACAACTTGATTCCCTGGATCCCATCTGACTTTCTGTACCTGTACAGTGATCTGGTCTACCTGGACCTGAGGAATAACTCCCTCTCCCAGCTGGAGCCAGGGTCACTGAGCACCTCATCTAGATTAGTCTTCTTGGACGTAGGGAGCAACAACCTGACAGAAATCTCCTCTGGAACATTTGGGGAGTCCAGGAGTCTGATCAAACTAAGACTGGGGAACAACCCCTACCTAAGCATGGTAGGAAGTGGCTCTTTTACAGGATTGACTTCTTTAAGGGAGCTGGAACTGGAGAGGAATGGCCTCACAGCTCTGGATGTCAGAGTCCTGGAACCTCTACCTTCCCTTCGAAGGTTGCGTCTGGAGGGCAACCCCTGGCTCTGCAACTGTAACTTTGCCAAACTCTTTGTATGGCTGACAGATAATCGCCACAAGCTTCCAACTGGTAAGATGCACACTGCTTAAAGCATGGACTCCCATGCTAGTACTTGTCTTAAAAACAACTAAACTTATCCACAAAACTCTGTCTCTGTTTCCTCTCTCTTAGAAAAATGAAGGGAATTGAAAGACAATATCATCTTGTTTAAACAGTTTACATTTTGTGTTATTGAAAGTGGAACAAGCAGAAGTGTGTGATCAGATATATTTGACAGGGAAGGCAATGTTCACTGCACAGCATTGAAAGAACTGTTAATTTGCAAACAGACTCCTTCAGTCTGACCTCAGGGGTAGTGCTTCCCAGGTATAGACTTAACTCAGGTGAAGATAAACACACTGTACAGTACTCATAGATCAAAAAGTGTCATTCCCCCTTGTCAAATCACAAATACACTAAAAAACAAAGGATAGTTTTCGTCTGTTTTTTTATGGGCCAAGAACTGAAAAGACATTAAATACACTGAGAATAAAAACAAATACATTTTCCAATGTAAGACTGGTAAGGCGGTACAAACCCTATGCAAAAAAGTGCAATGAGGCCGCCTGCAAAGACCAGCTGGCCTACCTGTCTGTCCAAATAGGAGTCAACGCTGGCGTAACTTTTCAACAGCGATAACAGAGGAGCTAAAAAGAAACAAGAGGGTGGCTGTGTTTCTGTTACACAGGTAGTGTTCATTGTTTTTTGTTTTTTTCTTGGGTGGGGGAAGGATATTTTGATGTTTCTAGCCGCTTGTTGTTTCAGATGTTTCATCATAGATTTCATCATGTAGGCTATTAGCCAAAGCTAACATTAGATAATGCTAAGCAACAACAGTTATTCTAGTCGACTGTGTAGCTAATGTTACCTTGTATGTAATCTGTGAAGCTTATATGTTTCGGATGCGATTGATGTTGTTGTGCACAAATGTCATTAGATGGTAGTTTATCTAATGTCTGTGATGGCCTTGAGTGGGACTTTTGTGTTTTGTCTTTTTAGTTATGAAAAGGACTCTGTCGAATTCCACACCCTGAAAACCAAGCTCAGACCAGCTCAAACACTGCCATTTCATCAGTTTCTCTGGGACTGGTGAGTTCAACTTTATGCAGACAGAAACATGACTAAGCCATTCCCTTTTAAAGTTAGGTTTTACAGCACCCCGTTAAGAAACATACTGAGTTTCTAAGAAGGGGTTTTAAGGGTGTTGCTTAGACCACTGCTATTTACAATCATACATTCATAAATACACCCTTCTTTCATGTGTAGTTGGTTTATTTTACATATATGAGGATGCTCCTCACAATATTGGCTCTAGCAGTCAAAGTTTGAGGTTGAGATCATTTTTCTTATCAGAGAAATATTTTTGTATTTGTATTATATTGTATTGTTTGTCTACCTGTATTTGTCAGACACATAAAAAACCAATTACTTTATTCCCATACAACCACCTTCCTAATGCCACAGAAGTGCATGTATGTCCTATAAAGACATACAAGACAGACAGACAAGATTTAATAATACAAATGATATTTTTTGTAGAGATGGTGGTATGTTCGGTTATAAAAATCTCTTTGAAATGTTGCAATTACAGTTATGTAACTCTGTTATATTCTTTCTCTAGATGTAAATGCCAAAGCAAAGGAAGATTACCAGTGTCCACATGATGTCACATGCAGAGCCTGCAATATGAATCTAATATTGTCAATAGCATTTCATTAATGTTATTCATATATTTATGTCCATGAAATTACAATACATAAAAATTACATACCACATCAGATTGTTATTTTCTATGTAGCATAGAAAGAGATAATATTTGAAATGACTTCACTGTGTATGCTGTGTATGGAAGTGTAGAGAAAAGACATGTATGATTTCAAAGTCTTTGTTCAAACAAACTCAGAACTGTCAAATAAATAAGATACAAATCCAAATTTTGGCACGAGTATGTTTAAGAGAAAAAACAAACAAACTCATCATTACTTGGCATTGCTACGTTCTTCTGGGATGTTGTAATGCCAAGTAATGATATAGTGATGAGGGATCACAAATCTGTGACCCTGCCCTCAAGCTGTGAAATGTTACACAAACATTTAACAAAACATCTCCTGGATCAACCGTTCCATCTACCATCACAGTCTCAATGCATACCCAACCTGATATCGTGAACTAATATAACCAGTAAAGTGTATGAGTAGCCTACAATCACACAGGCACAGAATCATAATTGCATATTTTCTCTTATTCATTTAATCGGAGAAAAATAATAAAATTACCTCTACTTGTGGCTGTTAATTGTGCATTCAGCTGCATTTCACAGCATTTAGCTGGTGCTGAAGTTTGCTCATTTGTCAGAATGTGACTGAAGTGTCAACATATAATAATGGATGATGGTATATGGGGGAATTGCATAACTGCTTTCAAAAATGGTTTCTGGTGTGATTGATGTAGTTGCCCACATTGATCTTTCTGCCAAATGTTGTTATATTTTAATTCATCATATTTTACATGCTAGTTTTAACTGCAGTTTTGCAATCTGACATACCTGTAAATAAGTGTGGTGAACATAATACACAATATAACAATATATGTAAAGCATAGAACATGAAAACTGTTACATAAGTACAAAAGTTCATATCTAATCTCATACGTGTCTGAATCCACATATGAACTCAGAAAGGCACAGACAATGAGATGGAACCAAATAATTTTCATATCTTAATATTGTCATCATTACCTGGAAAAACAAAGGAAAGCCCATTTTTATGTTCACACTTCCACAAATCAGCATCTCTTGTCTGCAGACTTGTCTCCTCAGACAAGTCTGCAGGGCTTCCTCAGACGGAGCACTGTCAGCTAGACACTGTGTCTCGAAGCAGTGAGCTGTAGTCGTCTTACTCACCCCCTCCCTGCTGGATTCAGTCACTGAGGCTGAGGCTTCATTTCAATCCAATTTCTTTGATGCTTACATCAAAACACGGCATAGAACTAATCATTTAAGCTGGATGTGTTCAATCCCACCATTAAAACAAAATCTAATAGAAAGTGGTGTCATTTAGTACACTATCAGAAGGTAGAATGGCTAGATGAGATGATTAGATGAGTCTTGTTGTGTGTGCCTGCCATAACAGTGGCATCATATATATTTTCAATCATGTAGTCCTCTGTGTGTGTTGTGTATTAATATGCACAATATGCATGTATGCATTTGTATGTATAGACAATGCAATAATGTGCACTGCGTTTCTGCATGTATAAAACTGTAATACATATTTTCATGCGCACCATCTTTTGTCCATGGGTATATTTTGAGTCCACGTGCATGCCTGTGTGTGAGGGGATGTATTTCTGTCTGTCTGTGTCCTGCATGCCTGTGTGAGCATGAATCTGGCTGTCTGTTGTAGCGCCACGTGACTGGAATATCACCAAGCGATGTGGTCACTAAGTCCCTTTTCATGTGGAAAACCCCTTCTGGTCTTACAGTGACTCACATAAACCTACACACACACACACACACACACACGCTTGACAATGATGTCTTGTGACTCTTGGATACAGCAGTGCTACAGAGGATTCACAATAAAATGTAAGGGCCTCTCTTTACACAGTGGACAAAATGTTTCTGAGGTGTTACAGTGGAGTGTTATAAACACATTTGTTTTTTCGTGGTTAAGTGAAAACAATGTTCACCAACAACAACAGTGGTTTGCAGAAACTAACAAATGCAATTTAAATGTAGTGTTTTGCTGAAGAGTCAGTTATTTTTCTTTGATGTTTAGCCTTTGGGTTTAAATAGTCAGGCTACATAATATTACATTTTTGTCTGCAGTATTAATGCATAAAGCTGGACATCTCCTCATCCATTGGGGGCTGCTGCTTAAAAACATAGCCTTTGTGTAATTCCTTTTGTATTCCACCTGATTTATCTAAACATCTGAAACTTACTTTCAGCTCACATTACCGGGCCCAGTGTCCATTTAGGAAGCACAACTGAATCAGAATATGGTGAAAATGAATGTGTCAACAGGGGCAACGAAGGGGCAAAAGCATGACCACCCCCCAAAAGGTAACAGTTTTTCATGTGGTGGCCACATATAATCGCTCTCTCCCTCTCCTTCCTCACTGATTCTTCTCCAGTTAAGCAAATACAGTTAATAACATAAAATGGGATGGAGAACCCGGCCACAATGGAACAAACCAAACTGAAACATTAGGAGTGAAATTGGAGCAGGACAATTGATTGACACTGACTGGCCCTCACATTTCCCTGCCTGAATCCAATTGAGCACCTAACGGTGCTGCCAAGTGCCTCCATGCACAGATTGTGCAGGAGCTCACTGATGCCCTGATCCAGGTCTGGGAGGAGATCCCTCCCAGTGGCCAACATCCACTGACTCATCAAGAGCATGCCTGCATACTGATGAGTGTATGCAGGTGCACACACTACTACACACACAGCCATACACACTGCTGAGTCAGATTATCAGTTGCTGTGATGAAATTCAAGTTAATCTCCCTTGATTTACTCGACAAAGAGTAGTGGACTAAGGGGAGCTTAGTTCATCTCTGCCAGCACTGAAATGAAGCAAGGCGAGGGAACCACTGAGCAGGACAACTTACACAGACGGCTAGGGGGCACTACAGAGACAGGGAACGAGATCTTGGTTGGACCCACGGGGGGGTGGAACTGATTTTTCTTAAATGTAATGCTCACTTTCGTCTGAATACCCACTTTCCCCCGTAAATGACTTGTAAGGCAGAATGTTGATCAGCCATGAAACCCCAGTATCAGCCAGTTCACTTGTGGTTTTCTCTCTTCCCAGGTATGGAGGGGATTGAATGCTCCTTGCCTGTGGATGGACGTCGTATTCCCCTCAGTTTACTCTCGGAGGACAGTTTCCGGGAGTGCCGTGGTACCCTCACCCTAACAGACTACCTCATTGTCATCTTTTCTGGCATCTCCGTCTCAGCGGCAGCCATCATGGCCAGCTTCTTCCTCGCTTCCACTGTCCATTGTTTCCAGCGCTTGAGCAAAGGCAGCAAGGTAGATGAGGAGGAAGGAAATGACTGATGAGGGGAGGGAAAGGAAATTTTGCTTTCATACAAACCTCTTCCTGAGAGATTTGGTTTGTATCCCAGAGAAGGTTTGATAAAACATGAGAACAGAAAAAGGTTGGTGGTTGGGAGGTGAGCAGACTGAGTCAAAGGAATAGCCAAACCAAGAAAGGTCTTAGCATGTGAAATCAATCAATGACTAATTGTGGCAATATTTTGTATTTACTGAATGAAAGTTTCTTTGACTTCATACTACTCTGACTGTTGAGGAAAGTTGTAGAACAACAATTTTGCCATTTTTGAAAAGCAATATTGAGACTATAATTGGCAGAGAGATTGTAAGATGAAGAGACAGAGGGGTGCATACTGGAACTACACAGTACAGTGTAATCAATAAGCACTGCAAAGGGAATACATATCATGTCTTCAGCATTACTATGATGCAAGAGGAAGAGGGGGCTGACCAGTAACAGTCCTTCATCTTTGCCCTATTCTGAGAGACCTTTATGGGCCTGCAAATACAGCTAAATCAAACTATGAAGTGTGATTTATTATAGGATTAGATCACATGATATTTTAATCTATGCGATTGTCGCTGTGGTCACTGATTTATATATAATCTTGCCATGACTTTGGCAACTACACATTGGACACATTGAGTTTTGCTATAATAAGTGAACCAAGGACTTCAGTTGCCAGTTTAATTTCTCCATCTTTGCACCTGTGTGCACAGTCGTGTCCTGTGCTCCTGTGAGCCAGTATTACAGAACACAACACCAGGCAGGAGTAGTGAAAGGGTCAAACACTCAAGGGCTTTAGTTACACTTGTTGTCTTCCACTACGATATACTACACAGGATAAAATATTAATTACCCACACCATGACTGGTCCATGGGACATTATACCTAAACATATAGAGCCCAAACATTAAAATGCAATTTAATTCCGTTTTATAATGACTACATGAAAGTGACTGCGTTAAAAATGAGATTGCACTACAGTGGTCTATCCCTGTTTACAGACCAAAGTCAAGTCATAGCAGCCATGCTTTTCTTTTTGCAAAAGAGAGAGTAGAAACTGTGTAGAAATTTTAATAAAATTCATAATTTTAGGTCAAAACCTTCTCAGAGTGCGGAGTGCTACAGGTACCTGTTTTGGGTTGGGTCCTCAGGTTTTCACAAGTTCAGGTATGCCAGCTGATACAGCTGGTTGAGAAGTGCCTTGCACAGCACCTTCTTGGTTGTTAAAAGAACGGTTGTCAGGATGTGAATTAAAGGTCTCTGAAATATTTGTACAATTGTTTATACATTATACATTTAGACATTTTTATCTCATGTCACATTTTCTTCCAGTAAAAAAAATCAAATGCTTCACTTCCAATATAATCAAAACTGGACAAGCTAACTTCTGTCATTGGCAGACTAAATTTGATTTTCCTTAAAGGTGTCATGAGAACTGTTGTCATTCTTGGAGAGTCCATCGTAGTTCTGGTTTACAGGTGGCAGGGAATATTCAACTTCTAACAATTCCTTCTGACATTGCATGCTTTTGATTGGTCCAGAGTCCTGCTGTGATCCACTGAAGTAATGACTTACAATTCAGCTGACAGCAGCTGATTTGGAGCTAACCTTCTTAAAGAGGTCAGTGGAGAATGTCCAGACTGGTTGGACCTGATTGAAAGGCTACAGTAAATGAGATTACCACAGTTTCCAACTGTGGTGAGCAGAAAAACTTCAGAGTGAGCAACATATCCAGCCTTGTGGTGGATGAACTCCAACAGCAAGGGACTACATCAGGTTCCACTCCCACCAGGCAAGAACAGAAATCTCCAGTGAGCACGGGCCTCCAGCATTAGACTGACCAAAACTGGTCAGTATAAACTATGATGAATGTTGATTACTGCTGAGACAGCACATTATGGTGTAGCATCTGGCGTCAACAACACAAATCCATGTCTCCATCGTTGTATCAACAGTCCAGACTGGTGGTGGTGTAACAAGGAATGTCAGTCTGTCTCAGTGTTGGTGACAACCGAGTCCTGTCAGAAAGTAGCATAATAAAAGATCTGGCTAGACATATCTTGGTGCTGAGCCTGAGTCTGCTCCCGCTGTTGTCCTCCGGTATTGGCTGACAGCAGGAAGATGTTTTGTGTTTGTCTAAATTGGTACATATGTAGAAAAAGCATCTGACATTGTATGTTGTATGTAGGCCATATCCAGGCCATGTGTCTGGGCACACATCAGTCCAGATGAAAACATATTGCCCCAGTAAGGGCTGAATTTACTTTGATACGTGGTCCTATATTTGGTGTCTTGGAGGCTGGAGTTGGCTGACACCTGACTTTCACTGTGTTAAGGTTCTGGTTTGTCTGTTATCTCTAGGTCAGTGTTGTTTCTCCACTGACCCCAACCTATGAGAATCCCTTTGACAAATCCAATCATTTAGAATCAATATTTTGTAAATTCATCTGAAGGTAATGTCACTGTCTTCAGACCTTTTAAATAAAGTGATTATTTTTGACTTTATCCTTGATTATTGTTTCTTTCTCATTAGCATATTAGTTACAGTGCTTCATAGCAGTGGTTTCTCGAACCAGATCAGTGGATCAATCATTTAATTTCAGAGATGGCAGCTTGGTTCGGACATGCACTCAGACAGCTATAGCAGCAGCTGGCCTTAAGAGACACTAGCTGTTCTGCAGGATGGACCACACAATTGTCGGTGTGCACAGCTGTCTGTCGGACCGCAAATTACACTTCATCTTTGTTACCCTGAAACAAGAACATGGAAGAAAGAGGGCCATGTTGGGAAAGATAGAAGGTGAGATATGTTGTATCATCATCAACACAGAGGCTGCAGACAGAGTGATGACAGCAGGTGTTTAAATGTTCACTGGCCGTCTTGGCTCATCGAGGTCTCATCAAAATAAAATACATTTTTATATTAAAAATTGCATCAGCGCAACACGGCAGTGAACTCCCATCACTGCAAATAAAATAAATAGAAAAAATTACAAAAAGGCTAAGCCTATAATGAGTAATTACTTTTTCTTTTTTTATTACTTTTTCTCTAGTGAATCAACCAATACAAGGATAACAAATCTAAATCGAACAGTCAGTTTGCCTGCAAAGTTTGAAGGCAGAAAAATTGATTCATTCTCCTCAGATGATGACGTTATCTCGATCAGTTTTTAAAGGCACACCAAGCCCAGGAGTTCTGTGTTCAGTAAAACACCTAGGAGCATTGAACAGCAGCTGAAATTTCCTCAAGCAACAGGTGGATCATTCTTAGCATGCCTGGCTCATTTCACCATATCAATCTGTGATGGTGTCATCTTTGCAACTGTAATTCCCAAATGAGAGCTGCATATCACCATTGGCTGTGGCTCTGGCTGGTTTGTTGGGATCATAGTCTTTTACTTTTTAATAAATCAAAAATTCTTATTACAGTACAGTATATTCATAGTACACCTTACTGTCATTAACAATAACTACAAAAAATTAGAAAATAGAAATAACGATTGCACATGTATATTTTTATTTTCCAATAAAACTCAAACACAAGAAGTGATATTTATTTTCTGCCATATTTATTAGAAAGCCTTCTCAACAATGTAAAGTTATCACTTGTATAGATTTTTTTAAACACATTTTAAGAAGCCTTATTCATTATGTAGTAGCTTATTTGTAAAAAAAAAATAATAATGTATTCGAATTGCTGATAAATATAAATGTGTGTTTAACCACATTCTTTTCTTTTCTTTTTTTTTCTTTTCATTGCTACACGCTCCGACACATTAGGTGGCGGTAGCAGCTATAAAGCTGGTTATGATCCGCCAATAAACGCATAGAAGAAGAAAAAGAAGAGGACTGGTTTGTTTTTGTCACGTGACAGGAAGTGTGTGCTGGAAGTTTATCGCTATTAGGAAGTGTGTTTATTTACGATGCAGCGACACACGGTTTTCTGGTCTGATAATACAATGAATTATCCATTTATTCCGTGAGGATTAAATGTGTTTGTTGTGAAAACGAAACCGGTTCGTGTTGCCTTTGAGTGCGGTACAGCGGGCTGCCTGTTTTTTTTACTGCGAGCTTTTCTCCTTCGCATGCTAGTTTTAGCTACTTTGCTAGCTAACTGGGATCACAACCTTGCCCTGTTCGTCACCACAACCACCTGCGCTGTGACAACTTTTCAGTTTGTTCATTGCCGTTTTTGCTTTGTCCTCGTTCATCTAAAATGTGCTAGTTACTGTGTAGTAGTTTATAATATGTGGTTCATGTAACGCTTACCGTCGCCTTAGCGCGAGTCCTGTCCGAAGTGCTTTTGACAGGACATGACCACCTTCTGACGGTGGTATTAGACTGGCAGCGACATCATGGTCTCAGCAGAGCTGGGTCGATAAGCGGACGTATCTGAATCGGTGAGTCAATGACCCTGCTTCTGAGTTCATGGTAGCTGTAGTCGGGAAGGTTATGATGCTGCTTAACTGCTAACTTAAGTTCAGTTTTATAGTCACTGTCACTGTGCCAGCGTCGGATAAGGAGGCAGCCTTGAGTAAGCCACCGACTGTGATTAGAAACAGTCACCGCTTTAACTAAGTGTATGCCGACTACTAACGACCGTTAGCTGACAGTGGAGACTTGGTACAGGTGACGACATGACCTCGGGCATGTTCACTTTCGTTTTTGGCACCTAACCTGTGCTTATTTAACTAACGGCCCAGAGTAACAGGAGTTAATGGATATCACTTTTTGTTTCAATACTCGGTTACACGCACAGTGGCCATGTTTGAATTCATGGCAGGAGTTTATTCGGAGCCCTCAGTCAACATAAGGACGGGATACTAATGTCACATTTATGCTGTGCTAACTTCTGCCTGATGAACAAACCTTTTGCATTTTAAATTATAGCTCAGTCCTATGTTTAATAGGAATTGTATTTCTTCTCCATTATTAATTCAGTCGAGAGATTTTTTTTAATCACCACAGTTTCCTCCCACACTTTTCTGTAGCTTTCACCATCCACCAGTATGTTGGAGGGCCTTGTGGCCTGGGTGCTGAACACATACCTGGGTAAATATGTCAGCAACCTGAACACAGACCAGCTCTCCATCGCCCTTCTGAAAGGTAACAGTGCAGTGCTCAAACAGTTAAAGTAAAAACTCAACACTTGAACTTTCATGAATGAAGATCTATTCGACGACTCTTGCAGTAGATAGCTGCAGTTTTAGCAAAGTGTTGTTATTGTAGGAACTATGTAAAGGTATGTAAATCGAGCTATGTTATAAATTCAGTCACAGTGCAACAAGCATTTATATCCAGTTTTAATGTTAACTGAGATCATCAACACTCGGTGGGAAAAAATCACTTGCACGTCCCAGCACTTGCACAGACTGTGTCTGATTCTTGTCATTCCTCAGGTGCAGTGGAGCTGGAGAACCTTCCCCTGAGGAAAGATGCCCTCCGGGAGTTTGATCTGCCATTTGAAGTCAAAGCTGGTGAGAGACACTGACTGACCTCATTAACATACCACATATAAATTACAATACTAAAACCAACCACCAATTCTTTTTTTTGCACACTGCATTTCTTGTGCAGGAGCACCATGGTTGACTCATGGGAATCCCATGAAGGTTATTATTTGAACTACCGCCTATTAACGCCACTGGTATTGTCTGCACAATACAATTTGATTCCACCACTGAGTTGTTGAATTGGCACGTTGACTGCATTTTACATTTTTACTGAAAATTTAAGTTTAGTGAAAAAAGCATTGTATCATATGCTGGAAGAGAAGAGTTGTGCATTTGACTAACTGTTTAATCAAACTGACCGGACTTACATATGGGGAAAACACTGCAAGTACAAACATGCATGGGGTTTGAACAGTACTTTTCCAGCACAAGCCACGGTTCATCAGATGCTGGAAAAAAACACACAAGTCTTTTTGTTGCTGCTCTGCCTGCTTTGCTTTCAGTTTCACCCAGAATCAGGATTTTCTTGTCTGTTTACACGTGATCTCATGTAAGGGTGGAGGCGCAGCATTCTTTATCTTACATACCTGCATTTACTGCTGAAAAGAAATGAGGAGAGATGCTTTTGAAGAGAAAATCAGGGAACAGAGGATCTGTATTTTTCCAGAAATTTCCCATCAATTCTAAAACACAGAGAAATAAGTGATATTTGTATGGTAGCACATATTCCTGTTAACAATGTTGTATATCCTGTGCACATGCATTATTATTGTGGTTGCCTACTAAAACTTTTTAATTGATTTTTATCAAGTTCAGTTCATATCATCATGTTTCATCATGTTCCTTTCATTTTCCAGAGCCATTCCAGCATTTAGGAGGAATTACTTTTGCTTTTACTGACTTTTTGCTTTTGATATGGGTCAAACTACTAAGTGTAATGAAAATCAATAGCATTAGACTCTAGTTTCTAAATGTCTTGAGATGGAGAAAATATTTTTTGTTCATAATGAAAACTGTGGCAGAGGACTTCACTAGAGGACATTACAAGAGTAAGATGTCCTTCAGTGTGGAAAGGACATATTTGTGTAAAGTAATGTGGACACATGTGGTCCAAACACCTCTGAATGTGGTCAGACTGATTGAATCTCTAGTGCATCCAGAATTTGCTTTGGGTGTGTTCACACCTGAACTTAGAGCTGACTAGCTGTGATTGGATCACCTGACATGGCTGTTAAAGTGATAATTCAACATTTTGGCAAATTCGCCTGTTGTCACAATCCCTATAGTCATGGGGGTATGTTCATTATCTTTAATTATTGGTGCATGTTATTTTGAGATCTGCGGGGCAGAAAATGTTGAACTATCCCTTTAATATCAAGTCTGAACGTGGTCATAATGATAATAGATGTTTGTGTTTAAAATTGATTCAGTGCCCCTCAAATACTTTTTATAAATATTTGTTTCAAACATTTATCTAGCTCAGATACAACAACACTGACTTAGGCACTTTTGATATAGTCTGAATAACATCTGCATATAATTTCCTTTGCTGTGATTCATGGATCATCTTGTCTTTCTCCAGGCCTCATTGGAAAGATTACGCTCCAGATCCCTTTCTACCGGCCTCACAGTGACCCATGGGTCATCTCCATGTCCCAGCTTAACCTGATCATTGGCCCCACCCAGCTGCAGGAGTATGATGGAGAGACAGAGAGAGAGGAAGAGAGAGAGCGTAAAAAACGTCTGCTCAAGGCTCTTGAAGACAAATTTAAAGTAGGTGCATCAACATTGTAGATAAAATTAGGCTATCACTTGTCCTATTAAAAAAAACCCCACCAGGGATCATTTTCATATTTAACATTCTTTGTTGTTGTTAAAGGTTTATGCACTTGTTGTCTATGTATGTGTTTGCCTTCTCCAGAGTGAGTGTGAACAGAGCGGAGAATCGTACTGGTACTCAGTCACTGCCTCAGTAGTCACCAGGATTGTGGAAAACATTGAGGTAAGTCATCCATGATTAGAGACTATAGCTGGAACTATGTCATTAACAACAAATGTATTTTATCTGTTGAAAACATCCCACGGTACTTTATGTATTGAGTCAGTTAAGTGTCACAGTTTACACAGTTTTTGAAGCAATACTCAGGTGTTAACATATACTTATATACAACATAGTCAAGTTACAAATGGTAAAAACACTCATAAAAGATGAACGCTTAAGTAAATAAATACCTTCCAATGGTCAGGACACAGAATTTCCATGTTGTTGTCTGGACACTGTGGTCAGCTTTGGTCAGCTTGTCTAAGGACAGCAGGTTGTGTTTATTATTCGACTCTGAGGTACAAATTGAACTTTTTGTCTGTTTTATGTGTAGCTGAAGATTCAAGATGTGCATCTTAGATTTGAGGATGACTTCTCCAACCCAGAGAAACCGTTTTCCTTTGGGGTTTGCATCAACAACATTTCTGCTCAGAATCCCTCCAAAGAGACTGTAAGTGTTAACTCAAAGTGATTTCAAAGTAAGAATGTAAAATTATACTTCACTTCTTTTCAAGATTTTAGTTGTACTTAAACATTAGTATTCACAGCGTAACATCTGGTTTGATTATAGATCAAGGACTTCTCTATTACGTAAAGCATGCAGTTAGTGTGCAATAAAGATGCATGTTACATTCAACAGAAAAGTTTTTGTAGCAAGGATGTCATGGAAACCGATATTTATGAGGATTGTATGTGGTAATTGTGGAGGCAAAAAACCTCGCCCTCTGACGAGGAACAAGAACACAACAGAGGCCTACCGAGGTTTTGAGAATTTATTACAACCCTTTGTCCAACTAAAGGGAGCAACCAGTAAATAATAAACAATGATCATCAAAATAAAGACAGAGTATTACTACTCGGCCGAATAGGGTGCAGCCTCTCTCATCCACAAAGGTCTCAAGAGTCTGGACACCTGCTATTGGAATGACTGAGCCTTAAATACAATGATAGTTACAGGTAAACAAACAGTCCAAAGTATATAAATACCATTGTCTAGAAAGACAGTCCAAAGTGGCTACTGACATCAGCTACAACTCAAAGTAGCAGCTGACCTTAATTGATTAACGAATCATTCCTCTGTTTCTGAGTTGATTAAACAGATTAAAAACAAAATTTTCCCTTATTATTGTAACTGACAAGGTTAACAGGAATTTTCTTTGCATTTTCAGGTGCAGAAGTCCCTCCGACAGAAACAACTGGAGATCGAAGACTTCTGTGTCTACTGGGACACAGAGTGTGAAATGCTTGGAAAGTTGCCTGCAAATCAAATCCAGGTCAGTCTCAACCACTTTCTTGGTCACTGTGGATTAAATCTCAGCTCTGAACAGCAACGTGAGTTTTGCAAGACACTTCTTTTAGATAAGGTTTACTATAAGTTATAG
Source organism: Selene dorsalis (assembly GCA_900303245.1). NCBI lineage: Eukaryota > Metazoa > Chordata > Actinopteri > Carangiformes > Carangidae > Selene > Selene dorsalis. The sequence goes on along the minus strand of OMNW01009974.1, from coordinate 43,925 downwards.
CTAACCAAACTGAATTGTACAAATGCCAGAAACAAAAACATTCCTCATTCCTTCTACTTGAGGCACAGAACACATTCTCCAATGTTGTTAGATGTAAATCTGTTTGCAGATTAGATGTGACATACGAGGGAGAGACAATCACTTATCTGAGGGAATGATGTATTGTCATGATGCAAAACAAATTAGATATAATAGCATCTTCTCAGGTGTGACTCTCTCCAGTTCAAGAGATTAAAGTCAACATCACTGGTCTGTTTGGTTTTGTAATTGTATAGGATGCAATGACGCAGTGTATGCAGAGCCGTGAGCATCAATACATCTTTGAACCAGTGTGTGCCTCTGTGCTGCTAAGAAGAAACGCCTCCAAGGAGCCCCTGAGGTCTCGACACACTCCAAGGATTGAAGGCCAGGTTCAGCTGGAGCCCATGTCCCTACGCTTGTCACAGGTCTCGATACAGTACATGACTATGCAAAAATATTTCTAGAAATATTCTTAATTTAAAATGATTCTTTGAGGAAGAGTTACACAACTGTTCACGGGGCAGGTTCATTCCCCACCTCCTCCAGTCCACATGTCAACGTGTCCTATATGGTACTGAACACCAAAGTGCTCCTGATGTAGCGTAAAGTTTTTTTTCTTAAAAAAAAAAAAAAGGCAACATGTCCTTTTTAAATTATCTGCACTGTATTTAATGACAATAGTTTGTCTGCATCTGGAAACTGACATTTGAATCGTTACTCGTCATAATGAAAACATTAAGTGTTTTTCAGTATGACGTGACTCTTCTATATTGATGGAATTGGTGCTGTGGAGAATTTTTTATAGGTTATACAGAATTTACCATGAGAGCGATGATAGTAGAGGTCCATTCACAATGTTTAGTTTTTTTCCACCAACATTTATTTGTATGTTTGACACACAAATACATAGACCAACATGAACAAACAAAATCAGAGCAATAGATCAAACATTAATGTTTGTGCGCATGTATGTTTGTTGTTCCTTAGGTACAGTATCAGCAGATCATGGCGTTCCTCAAAGAACTTGACCGCCGGGAGAGAGAGATGCATTACCGAAAATGGAGACCCAAAGTCCCCATTTGCGGGAAGTAAGTTCACACACTCCAAACTGTTTTTATTGTTGCACAAGTGAGTTGACTTTCCTACATTTGCAGTCATAAAACCGATTCTGATTTTGTTTGAGTCTCTCAAATGCAGTGAGATCCGAATTGTCCAGCGATTGTATTTTAAATATTTACATGCACTGACATGCCCATGCACATGCACACGTGTCTGGACCGGCAACCAAAACAAAGAACAGAGAAACTCAGCTTACAACGCATAGAGGAGGTGTAACTTAATACTCTGCTGAGTATGCTTTTACTCTACATTATTAAATAGAAAATAGCTGTTTGCTGTTTAGAATCCCCCATAAACAAGTTTCAACAAAATGCCCAATTTCATGTCTTTAAACACTGTTTGTGTAATAAACCTTTGATTGTGTTTTCTCACAGCTGTCGGCAGTGGTGGATGTTTGCAATCCAGGCCAATCTGAGTGACATCAGGGAACAGAGGCAGCGAGGTACCTGGGACTTTGCCCTGCAGCGAGCTCGAGATGCACAGACCTACACCACCCTCTACTTCAGAAAGCTCAAAGGTGTTCCGCTGAATCCACAGGAAGAGGTACATCTTTCCGTATCTTTAAATGTAATCCTGATATCGAGTCTACACGGCAACAACGAGCAAGTATGAATATTGTCCAGCGTACTTAATGGTGCGTGCCATGCCACCAACACAAAACATGCCGGCTTTTAAAACGTGTGAGAGTGATATAATGTGTGACATCAGTACAGGGCTCTAGATGAACTGTACTGTGTCTTTTGCCGCAGTGACCTTAAACTCACAGCAGAGCTAAATGATTTTCGTAAGTGTTTAATGATGCTATTTTCACTGTTAGTGTTTGTGCTACCACATCTACTACATGTATATGCTTACTGGTATATTTTGAAAACTTTACTGTGATAAGACAGTAATTGCAGGAGTTTAAGTTTAAATTGTTGTTGACTTGGTCTGCTATGAACGTAACTGAACTAATGCTTGTCTTTGTCACCTAGAGTGAACTGGAGCGAGTGGAGGAGGAACAGACGTTAGAGGAGCTGCAGAGTCTCAGAGAAGTTGTTCATGACTGGTCTCGAAAGCAGGAAGAGATTGCAGAGGTAAAGTTAATGATGACTAGGTTTTAAATAGTATATAAAATTAAAATTTCATTTGTGGATTTCTCTCTCTCTCTGTGGTGTGGGGCAAGCGCTTGTCAGGCTGGAGCGCCAAGCAGCACACCCTGCCCTTAGTGACTATGGTGGAGACAGAAGAATGTTTTAAAGTGTGTTGAAGTCTTTATGAGGGTAAAATATGAACGACATCTGGGAACATCCAAAAACAGTCAGGAATATGTACAGTTCACAACCTACCAGCTTGTACTTTCATTGGTCACAGTTGTTTTTGTTTTACTTTTACAAAATGCCAAAAAAGTACCAAGTACCAATAAGAGGAACGTGATGAATCGATAAGTGGTTTTGATAAACGTCTCCATTATATCTCCATTATACCTATCCCTAATTATCACACTGATGTAGCAAATAAAAACTACTACCCTTTTGCCATAGTTTCAGCATGTGTTCTCTGTTCTCTGTCTCCTATTCCAGATTGTGCGAGAGCCCAGCAGTGAACCCCAGTCCTGTTCACCCACCACATCCATCCCTAAGAGTGGGAGCTCAGGGATGATACAGTACCTGCAGTCTTGGTTCCCAGGCTGGGGAGGATGGTATGGAGATTCCCAGGATCCAAACAGGCCTGAAGAGCTTTTGCCAAGTCCATCTTCCTGGGATATTCTAGGTAGGGAAACTTCTGTATGAAGGCAAACTGTTTGGGGTTTCATAACCGTGCTTCACATTCTCTTGGACATTAAAACTTCGTAGAACTTCTTCAAATTTGTTAAAAAAAATTTTAACTGGACTTGAGTTCAAACTAACTAGATTTTGATGGTCAAAGGTCAAGGTCATAATGACTTCAGAAGACATGATTTAAGCCTTGTGAATGTTAATCTGGACTCAGAATGAAATCATTAGATTTTGGTTGTCAAGATTGCAGTAACCTCACATTTTAGTCCTGACACAGCAATTGATGTTTATGATGCACAGGATGAATATTTTGTATTTCTGGATAAAAAGGGATGTAACCCTAAACTAGAGGAGTGGAGGTGGCAGATAGCTATGGTGGATCTAGTTTAATTTGAATGACATACTATTGAAATTGGTGGTTTAGTCTGGAGACCTGTATGATGAATCGGATGTTTATGTTTTGTATGGATGTTTTTTGTTTATTGCATTACTATTTCTGCACTAACTGGTGATTGTCATGATTTGCATATCCAGCAGAAACAGAGGACTTGTTCGACCCATTGGAAGACTCTCACACACTAAACACCTTCACCAGACGTGATCACCTGTTTGCCCGACTGGAGTTCTTACTGGAAAAGGGTGCAGTCACACTCTTTCACGAGGACAGGAGGGGAGACACACTGCTCGAGAGTGGGGTCATCCAGTTGGAATTCTCAGGTACCAAATATTTGAATAGATGTTTTAAGGTTATTTAGATAGACAGCCATGACCAGAGGCATTATGTTCTTGAATCTTCAGGATCAGGTTCACTGTGACCTCACTTTAATTTCAAATTACTTATTTAATTTAGAATTTGGTAAAAGGCCAGTGCAACTTCATAAAACATGCTGCTGCAAATATTCTCCTTTCCAAAACTGTCTACGCGCTCTAGGAGTTTCTGCATATTCCTTAATATCTACCGTCTACGGATTTATGATTTAATTTACTGTGACCACATTTCCACAGGTGTGAAGGTGACTGTGGAGTCTCTCCCTCGCTCAGAATCCTCCCTGCTCTCTGTTAAACTGGGTTGTTTGTTCCTGAGAGATTTAACAACTCAGGGCACTATCTTCCCCGTCCTGGTGTCTCCCAAAATGGCAAGTTAATGAGCAGAGCTGGGCAGCAAGTTTATAATGTGAAGACAGGTTTGAGAAAGTGAATTGCAGATTCTTCTTGTTTTTCTAATGTGTCACCTAATGGTTTAATATCTGTCCCCTTTAGGACAAAGTTGTTGTTACCTCTAATCAGCCATCTGGCCATTCAAGTACTGCCTTTGGTAAGACTTTGTTTTTTTATTTTAAGAATTGATTTGACAATGCTATTTAAATTTTAAAAGAATTGTGACACACATTCAGTGATCTTTGACCTCAGTTTAAGACAAGAAAAGTTTAAAATGCTGTGGTCTCCTGTGTTTTGTGAGAAATAACACATAAAAAAAAGATACTTTGACTGAAATGAGGACTGAACTTCTACAACTACAATACCTGCTTCTAGGGACCACTGGTAGGGTTTTTTGCTCTAAATCCTGTTACAAAATGTGGGTTCAACATCTCTTTAAAAATTAGATGTAGCAAAAATCTGATTGTTGAGGCAGTATGACCAGCAAAGCACCAACATTCAAAAGCACGTCTAACAACCGTTTTTGCTTTATTTTTGTCTTGTTAGGATGCAGTGCAGAGTATTCATCATCACCAGTGTTTGAGATGATCTATGAGCGTAACCCTCCGAGGTGTAAGTTTGAGAGAAGACTAGAAGTGAGCACTAGTCCACTGAACATCGTCTACAACCCACAAGCAATTAAAAAAGTTGCTGAATTCTTCTATAAAGGAAAAGTTCACACCTCAGGTAAGTGTTGAAACTTGTTTTTATGGTGTACATAAGCATGCATATAATTGTATGAAATAAATAATGTAACGAAATAAAACGATTAACAAAAGTAAGGGATCAGTGAGTAGCACTGGAGATAATGAAAACTGATCAAGCAAGCCGCAAAATGACAGTCCTCCAATTTATATCATTGTATTTTATTTAATCTACAGGTTTTGGGTATCAGTCAGAGCTGGAGCTGAGAGTGGCAGAAGCTGCCAGGAGGCAGTACAACAAGCTGAAGATGCAGACTAAGGCAGAGATCAGACAAACCATTGATCAGCTACTTGTTGGAGAGTTTATTGTAAGAAAGATTCCCTGGATGGTGCCACATAATAGTTCTCAGTTTGATCATCGTTTAATATGCTTCTCATGTGTTTGCTTGACAGGAAAACAGTAAGCGTTGGACAATGAAACTGGACATCTGTGCACCCCAGGTGATTTTCCCTGATGACTTTCAGTCAGGGGATCCGATGTTAGTTGTTGTTGATCTTGGCAGGATTCTTCTCACAAACTCTCAAGGTAAAATACTCATCAGTTTTTGAAATGTAAGTACATTTACTTTACCAAATCTGGTTTCTAAATCAACATATTGCTATTCATTTTTTAAGATGACAGCAAGACCAGCTTAAAAACTACACAAGATGAAAAGGAAGAAATGAGTGATGATGAGTACCAGACACCCCTTGCCACCCCACCAGAATCTCCACCACCTGAAATGGACTTAAAAGAACAACCCAAAAGCCCAGAACTTCCCAGCCTTGTCTCTCCCGAAATTACACAGGCCTACACCAGAAAGCTTTATGAAAAATACTCTTTGTCCTTTAAGGACCTGCAGATAATGGTTGGTCGATATAAGGACAACTGGAAACATCTTCAAGAAAGTGATGTAGGTCCCACTCATGTGGTAGAGAAGTTTAATGTGCTGTTGCAGCTTGAGCAGAGACTGCGCTATACATCAGACCCCCAGCTCCCTGGGGCTGTGCTGTCTGGATCTCTACCAGACCTCAAAGTCCACATCAATCTTGAGAAGATGACCGCCCTTAGGAGTTGCCTTGCTAGGCTAACCAGTCCAGCTGTAAGTGAAGGGGACACAGGTCAAGAGAAGGGCTCCAATATAAGGTCTCCTGACCCTCTTACCCTTCGTCATGATAAGATCTTTCAAAGAGAGGACAGCTCCTGGAAGCTACAGGGTTCAGCCAAGAACCTGACACAGAGTGTGATGACTTTGGAGCAGCACACGCGGGAAGTCCTGGTGGAGTCGCGACTACTGTTAGCTGAGTTCAACATTAATTACATGCAGCTTGGTGTAGAGAGTGATGGACGTTACATATCTGTCCTCAAGGTATTTGGCACAAATGCTCATTTTGTCAAGCGGCCTTATGATGCTGAAGTTTCTCTCACTGTCCATGGTCTTCTGCTGGTAGACACATTACAGACTTATGGGTCAGACTTTGACCTCCTTGTGGCTTCTCATAAACATCTCAGTTTTGACATACCCACAGGAAGCCTCAGGGAGAGCCAGCCCCCATCCCCTGTATCGTCCCCTGATGGCAGGTCTCCCCAGCATCAGGGTCCACACAGTGAATCAACCTCTGAACTGCCTTGGGATAGAATTTCCCCCTTCAGTTCCCTTTTCAAGGACCAGGAGGCACTAATTAAACTTGAGTACCAGTTTGTGAGCTCAGACTGCCCTTCCATGAATCTTGACAGCTCCCTTCAGGTGACAAGCATGCAAGTCAACAATCTGGACATCATTCTCAACCCTGAGACCATGGTGGAGCTCCTAAAGTTCCTTCAGAAGTCTTTCCCCAAAGAAGAAAGCAGTTTGACGTCATCGGCACAACCATGTACAACACAGCCTTACAGTGAGCAAGAGGAGGGAACATATCAAGCCACTTATGACCAGAACAAAGAGCTGACTGTAGAGATCCACCGCCTTAACGTGCTACTCCTCCGGACTGTGTCCACTGGCTCTGTCCTGGTTGCTGAGAAGAAAGGTCTGAAGATTGCCACAGCCAGCATCACTGGCACCAAAGTAAATGTGTCTATGGGCAGTCGATTGGACATCACTGGTTCACTTGGGTCCATGCAGTTGGTGGACCTGACCCAGGAAGGAGGCCGAAGCCAGTTCGTGGTCAGCATTGGCAATGTTGAAGACAACTCCTCAACTCTTGGAGAACTAGCGTTCCTTTCTGACACAGAAGGTTCCCCTTCAGAAGCTTTAAATTTTCGCCTTATGGAGAAAGCCCAAGGAGAGTGTTCCTTGCGGCTAGAAATGGCATCTTTGCACTATAATCACTCAGCCAAGTTCTTGAAGGAGCTGAGTCTGTCTGCTAATGAGGTAGAGGACAATTTCCGCTCCATGTTAAAAACTGCTGCTACCAAAGTGTCAACAGTTCTAGCGACCAAGACAGCGGAGTACAGTGGTATGGTGTCACTCTTTGAGACTCCCTCACGGAGAACTCGAACTCAGAGTCAGAGCTGGGCTTATCCATTTGAAGATGAGGAAGATGTTCAAACAGAGGAACCTGAACCCTCCTTGGATACATTCATGGTGAAGCTCACCCTTGATGTCAGAATTGAATCACCTGTTGTGTCCATTCCCCGTAAGCCTGGACACCCTGAGCTTTTGGTTGGTCATCTTGGAAGTATAAAAATCCAGAATTTTGTGACTGGACAGGACACTGATGGAGAGATACTCCAGGTGTTCGTCAAGGATATTCGGCTCTATTCACTCAACATGAGTCATTTGGTTTTGAAGAGGCCAGGAAGAGGGCCTCGTGCTGGTACCTCGTCACCATCTAGCAGTGGGAGCGTCAGTCGTGATGAACAACAGTTTACACGTCATGACTTTTTCGAGTATCTCAGCCGGGGAAAAGGTGAGAATTGGTTGCTAATATGTTACAAATGCTAAGGATTGTTATATTCTGACTGTCACCTGCTAATGAAAACATATGTATTTCTTCATCAGCCTTTCATATATTGAAAGACACCACCATAAAGTTCACCCTGGAGAAGGTTCCTGTTGATGAAGACAATGCTCAGTTTTCCTTCCTCACTACAGAGGAGCCCTGTAGGAGCACAGGGGTACTAAGAATTGAGGGCAAATTTGTGAACCCTGTTCAGGTATGTACTTTATTAATACTGTAAATCTCTATATCTATATGTAATATAAATGTCTATAAGTGTATGTGTTTTGTATAATAATGGTACTAGTACAGTTTTACTGTGGCCAACTTTAGAGACAGATCAGTCCCCAGTAAAAGTTTTATAACTCATATCAAAAGGTGGTTCTCTTTGCCTCACTAAGTAAATTCGGTAAACAAACAGTAATCTCATACTTACCACTCTGTTGCTCTTAGATGGTCTTTTTAACTGAAACTAATTATTCAGATAGAATAAGTGAAAAAGTGCATCAGGGTAATCAGAGCCTTTGCATAACTATTTTACATTGTGACAAAGTATTTATTAATGGTGTCAATATGTGACTCTCTGGTGATAGGTGTTCCTGTGCAAGTCCGTTTACGAGCAAGTCCTCCACACACTGGATAATTTGTCCCTCATTGAGGAGCAACGGCTCACACCCAGCCAACCGCCCACACCCCCACCACCAACTCCTTCCTCCACCAGACCTCACCGCTTTCCCGATCCTCAGGGAGGGCTATTTGCAAGGGACCCTCCCCATATCAGCTTCTCCCACTCATCGTTTTCCTCTCCTTTGCCTCTACAGTCTCACAAACCTCCTCTTCAATCCCCCACATTCACTCAGCTGAAAATGACCTTACATGTGGCAGAACTGCAGGTCCAGCTCAGTGCTGATCTGACCCAGGGCTCCCAGGGATTAGTCAGTCTTCGCTTCCAAGATCTGGAAGGAGACTTCACCAGAGATCATCCACAGTCACTGGCAGTCCAGCTGGCACTTCGCTCGCTGCTAATGGAGGACCTCCTGGAACAGAACCCAGAGTATAAACATTTGATGGTGTCTCGTGGAGCTCCCAAGCCCTCTACCTTTAGTCCAAAGGAATACCTTTCCCAGAGCTGTCCGTCAGCATCTAATGCCCTGTACCCAGACATGCCTCGCTCGCTGCCTGCTCACATGGAAGAGGCCCAGAATGTCTTTCAGCTCTACCAGAGGCATCCCAGCACCCCTTCACCCAGCAGTCGCAAAACCAAGACAGACACAGAATGTCCGAGCACTCCACCCCCCTCTCCCACCCACCATACACAAACCCATCACTCACCTCCAAACTTTGATGACTCATTGGTTCATATTAATGTGCTTCTGGTGGACCAGAACCACCCAGAGTTCAAAACGCGCTATGGCAGTGTGGGACGAAGTATAGATATTGACTTCAACTGCCTGGACGTTTTGATCACACTGCAGACGTGGGTGGTCATCCTGGACTTTTTTGGTATTGGCTCCACAGCCAATAATCATGCTGTGAAGGCAGAGCCTACCTCGGTTCAGTCTGTGCCAGGACACCCCCTCTGTGAGCCAGACATCAATGAGGAGCAAACACCAGAGCCCGTCAACACTAAGGTGGACCTAAAGGTGAGTGAATGGATCTAGTTTGTCTGGGGTATGTAATACGTTCAGTTGGTTGGCTGTAGTTCATATAAGTGTAATGTATTGTTCATGTGCATTACATAACCCATATCCAGCGTGTATATACCGTGTAAAAAATGAAATGTTACGTTGCAAGTTATTTAATGTACTAGCTATCGAGTGTGGCTTGTCGACATCTGTATTTGTCTTTGGTGTCACTTCACTTGACCATTACATATTTGTATCTGTTCGATGGGCATTAAATGTTGTTCAGACAGTTATGGTCCCCAGAGGATGAATTCTACTGATTTGGGGCATGCTGAGATTTTTCCTGACAGTTTTGTTTTAGAGTGAAATATCACAAAACCTCTGAACCAGTTTGTGAAATATATTATATAGTGGTTGGAGAATTAAATCAAATAGGAAGAATAATCATCGGGACAGTTAGCCACATCCCATTGAATGACTGTAACTGTCTAAATGAAATATAAAACAGTAGCATTCTGTTACTGGAAATAATTTATATACCACATCAAGTAGTATGTTAAAAATGCATTATAGTCCTCTCTTGGGATGGGCTGATGCTAACATCCCCATGGTATAAATGGAAGTGACTATCAAAATGTTCAGATTGTTATTCTCTCTTTGTCAGTCTCAGTCAAAGTGTCTAATCTAGGATTAGTTCTGCAGTGAAGGTGTCATGACTAAACTTGTCTATGTTTTGATTTTTAGGTTCATTCTTTGTCTCTTGTACTGAATAAGAAACTCAATGAGCTTGCCAGAGCCAGCGTGTCCAAATTATCTGCCCATCTTGAAATGTTAGGTATGTATGAAAACATTCACAATGCTTAGTTTTTTTTGTTTCTTGAGGATAACCTGATGGTTTATGCTCACAGTCACATTGTGCGTAATATTTCAGATGGCGACTTAGAATTACAAGGCAGTTTAGGGAGTTTGTCGCTGAGTGACCTGACACCACACGGTGATCTCTACCGGGAGCGTTTCACCACACGAGGAGGGGAGGCCCTTATTTTCAACATCCATAAGTATATATCACAGAAGTTTCATCAGACAATTACTCTGCACCAAAGAACTAAATAATGTCTCTCTTTTTTGCTTACCTTTCTGTTCTGGTTGTTTCAGATATGGCCAACCTGATCCCCACCTGGAGCGGGAATGTGATATCAAGGTGTTTCTGCAGATGGCCTCAGTGCAATATGTCCACACCCAGCGCTTCCAGGCCGAGGTGGTGTCTTTCATTCAGCATTTCACCCAGCTACAGGATGTCCTGGGCAGGCAGAGGGCTGCAATGGAGGGCCAGGCTGTGAGTACTGGCTGTTACAGCTCTTTACCTTTGTAGTTACATGAGGAAGTTAGCATCACTCCAGTTTACAACAGAATCCTTTCTATAGACTTGAATATGACAGTGCAGGTCTGCATCAAGCATCAGCTGATGCCAGCTCACTTTATTGTCCAAGTAAATTTTTTAACTACCATGTCCTCCACACTATCACTTTCACTTTGTTTATCTAACTTTCTTATGTCCCTTTCTTCCTGTCCTCTAACTCCTGTGCTCCTCCTCTCTGGCCTCCTGTCGCCTTGTGCAGGTGCGGTATCATCCTCAGCGAGCATCCAGGGTTTTGCTGGATATTGAGGCAGGAGCCCCAGTTATTCTAATCCCAGAGAGCTCACGGTCACCAAGGGTCATTGTGGCCAATCTTGGCCAGTTGAAAGTGCAGAACGTCTTTCTACCTGCTGGAGCTCATGGCACCTTTTCCCGCAGAGACAAGGTAGAGAAACTCACCATGGCACATGCCTTTTTCCCTTCTTTGGTGAGTCACACTACCTGTACATCCACCCATATAGTGCTTGCTGACTTCTAACATGCCAGACTGGATCTCTGAAAAAAGTAGCTTTAGTGACTTAATAAAGATAGCAGTTTTATCTAAACCCCAGTGGTCCGGGTTTGACTTGTGGCCCATTATTGCATGTCATCCCTTTGTCCTTATCCCCTGATTTTCTGTGCCTCTCATTATGTCCTATAGTAATAAATGCTCAAAAAGCCCAAAAATTTCTTTTAAAAATGTATCCCATGATTAGTCCATAGACAACTGCCAGTACATATAAAAGATTTTTTGCAAGTTCATGTGTCATTGTAAACTGCAGTTAAATGCAGCTTCAGTTCAGAACGTTTGATGAACCAGCCCCTGGTCTTCAGTTTGTCTCTTTGCAGTTGGTTCTGTGATGGACTGAGCTTTCTGCTAAAATATCTGTTGCATGGATTGTTAAAAGGAATGCTTGAACAGTGAAAAAGTGCTAAACAGGGGTAAATTATTTGTGCTCTGGCCCCTTCGAAAGGTTTTTGTGTGCATGTATCGATCATATTGTTAAGTGGACTTGATGTCTTTTCTTTCTTTTTTCTTAAAAAGGAGCGTGTCCAAAATGCTGCAGCAAACCATACTGAGCAGGAGAAGACTAAAACCTCCCCCTCCAGCTCCTCCTCCTCGACAGGTTTCACACTTGGTAGACCCCAGGTACTCGACACAGGGAGAGAAGAGGATGGCCCTCACAGCTTAGGTGAGTATCACTGCCAAATTGATGATAAGATGCCTATTATATTGCAGTTAAAGGGTGCTAATGTTTTACTATGAACCCACAAAGATCACCATGAAAGATTCACTTGATATAACCTATGTAACATAAACCCCAGACCAAATGTTGTTTTCACTGATGTTCTTCAAAGTTTCAGAAAAGCTAAACCTTTGTGATGAATTGTTGTCACCTGTATGCTCTTTTTTTTCTTTGAACTGTACACTCCATTTAACCCTATGATTGTAACCCCTGACATGTGGTGTGCTTTTTCCCTTTAGAGGACCATGTATGCCTGTTGGACTGCATTGCACTGGACCTCCAAGAGATGGATATCTTTGCTGCAGAGCGTCTCCCCTGTCAGCCCTGGGAAAGTGGGGTAAAACCTGCTGAAACATCAGACCTCATCTTTCCTTCATACACTGTTCGTCGCACTGGAGACAACCTGTTGAAAAACTGCTGCCGCCTTAAGCTTAAAGTGGAACGCAACCTGGACAAGTATGTCCTGCTTCAATTCATTCATTCAGATTTACTGTAATCATTAATTATGGAGTCCGTTTTCATAATACATGATTAATATTTACCCACATTCTTTGGCTTGTTGCTTATTTCTAGCACCATTGACTTCAGTATTTCATTACTTAGCATTGAGTATCTTCTTTAAAATAGCTGTAGGTATGGATGTGCCTGATGACTCATGTTTGGGTTCATTGATGTTATCAGGGAGCTGTGCCACGCAGTACCTGATATGTCTATCCATGGCAACCTGTCGTCAGTACACTGCTGTTTGGACCTGGACCACTACCAGCTGATCAGAGGGCTGCTGGAGCACAACCTAGGAGAGCCAATTGAAGAATTCTTGCGACCTTACAACCTGCAGGATCCCAGCACCTATGTAAGAAAACATGCAACTGCACATATACTCTGATCAACTCGATGAACATATCATTGTAGTGGACCTATTTGTAGCAAATTCTATTTCTCTCATGAAATACACCTGATTTGCCCATTTTGACCCACTAAGCTGCAAGAAAGGTTCCCACATTGAACTTTTAATTTATGGTCTATTTAGATGAAATGGAGCTCATAGTTTTTGATAATGATGTTATATATCCTTCAGACGGTGTTAAGTGGAGATGTCTACACAAACTTGTCATTCCTGGTGGACATGATGGATGTCAGCCTGGAGCTTTTTGACAGGCCTAAACCCACGGACCACAAATGCTCATTAGCAAGGTGAGTCTTCTGTATCTTTAAATGATAATATAAAAATATATAGAAACATATTCGCTTTTTCCCCAAGACTGCAAATTTTCATTTAATGTGCTATGGAATGTAAACTCACAGAAACAGATGTGATGTTTGCTCTGAATTCTTAAGGGAATACCAGATGACAGCATTGTATAATAGCTGAGAGTTGAGAACAAAGATATTCATCTGCTGTGAAGTAAAAAAAGGTGATATTTTAATATTATTTTTGTTTTCCCGTAAAGGTTTGATTTTATGAGATCCAAGCTCCTCTTTGAAAGTTTCTCCAATGGATCCAAGTCTTTCAACCTGGTGTCTCACTCTATTCTGGCATATGACACTCGGTTCACTGGGCTGACCAAACGTATGGGCAGAACTAATGGGGCAAAGCACAATGTCTTTGACTGCATCCTTCAGCCCTCCAAAACAGGCTCTAACCGGGCATCACTACAACTGGAGCTGCATTACAGGTATCAGTAGAGAAAATTGACTAGACATAGAGATGTAAGGCAATTTTAGCCAGTAAAGAGTTAGTCACATAAGCTGTGTTCTTTGCAGGTCTACACGTGACTCCTCCTGCTTCACTGTGGTCCTCAACAACCTGCGGGTCTTTCTCATCTTTGACTGGCTCCAGCTGGTACGAGACTTCCTGCAGACACCGGAGGAGAAGGTGACAAGCAGCGGTGATGGTCGTCAGCAGGGGCCCAGCAATAACAGCACTGAGTCAGGCACGGTCAGCAGCACCACCACTGGGGCCGTCATGCCAAAGACAGTCAAGAGTGGTGTGATCACAAAGAGGTCCACAGTACCTGTCACTCAGGACCGCTATCTGGAGGTCAAGATCAATGTCACAGGTCAGCAAGTTTGCACCCATTTCTGCAATAAAATGTTTCAAAACTGTGTCAACTAGGAAACACAGATGATTGACCAATTACTGTAATGACCTAAAGGGGATTAAGAAGGATGGATCACGTTTCCTAGAGCTCATGGCAGATGACCACAATCTATATGAAATGCTAAATGACGAGTCCCCTCATTTGTCCCCAGGCACAGAGTTTGTGGTTGTGGAGGACTCATCCTGTCTGGATACCAATGCCATCATTCTGAAAGGGACCACTGTCCTCACCTACAAACCCCGTCTGCTGGATAGACCCTTCTCTGGCAGCCTCGCAGGAATAGAGGTGAGCACTGTTATAGCACTAGTTTGTGGTAACATATTACTCATGAGAACACTACTTCTACAGTGCAACCATTCATCAGGATTCTTTAAATCAAAGATTTACAGTCTCAGTTGCTACAAAGTCCCCAGTGAGACTCAACGAAGCTGGAGAAGTACAAATTGGTACTTGTTACTTTTTATGATTGCTAGTTTTGATTCGTAAGTATCTTGTCAACCCCAGGTGTTCTCGTGTCGGCTTGGGAGTGAGCAGGAGACGGCGCTGTCCATTATCGACCCTGTCAATGTTCAAGTAGAGCTTTGTGGGAGTCCAACATATCAAAGCAGCTCAGGCCTACTGGATGCCTTTAATGTGGAGGACATCCCACCACTTCTGGAGGTAAGAAGTTAGCAATCAACCAAAGAAAGATACGCAATCTATGCATGTCATATTTTACACGGAGGCACAGAGTTTAATTTCAATTTCAATGCAGTGGGTACAGCAAACTGAATGTAATGTAAAAAGGTAGCTCAAGGAGGGGTTGTCACAGCAAACGATAGAATATGAGCATATAAAATGAGCATTTTCATTTACCCTAACATCTAGTATTTTATATGTCTCGGGATGTATCCATATAGTGTCAGAATCCATTTATAGAAAGTGTTGGCCGGGAACCGGGACAGGTTTTTCCCTATTCCTCTTTAAAAAAAGTACTGCAGTGGGTTTTGTTTCTATGACAACAACATCTTAACAACATATCATCACAACAACAACCAGAAGATTAGCTTATCTTCATACCATGGACGGGCTTGTCACCACTCAGTCTCACAGTCATAGAGCAAAGAGGGTGTGGGTGCATGACACAATCTTTTGACAGCAGACATCAGTGTCTGGCTGATCTGCTCCGATAAATATAAAGACACAAGTGGCTTTTTTCATCTCTAAAGAGCGGCTTTTGGTACGCTGCACAGCCTGAGCTTTTTACCTACAAGTTTTTACAAAGCAGAGCAACAAAAAGTGGAGACCAGAATTTTTCCTCTGGGTGCTCCGTTGTGAACATCTAAAAAACACAGACAAGATATGCACAATGTTCCCTTTTGTAATCCCAGCACTCTGCCTGTTGGGTTCTTTTAGCAAAGCAAATACACAGAAACTATTGCTATTGTCTTGTCTCTGACGTTAGATGTTAATTGTCCATGCAATTCCCTGAAAGGTTCAGTTTCCTGCTCTGGACATTCGTCTGTCGTACAACGACATCCAGCTCTTTTTGGCCATTGCCAGATCCATCCCAACTTCTAGCGCTCCGCTGCCTTCTGACTCTGACACTTCCAGTGCACTCAGCACTGAGCCTCCTGCTACACAGAAAGACAGCTTCAGACAAAAAACTGAGGCCCTTATAGGTATGTAAAGCAATGATTTGAGTTTTAGTCTCTTTTAATTTTTCATTTAATATTTCATGAGTCAACAAAGAGTAAACTTGGTGCTGGCCCCTTGTTTACACATGTGTTTGGTTGTTGTTGTTTTATTTCCACAGAGGGCCAGCTGACCCGTTTACAAGACCTTGGCTTCAGGAAAGAGGACTGCAAAAGAGCCCTGATCCACTGTAAAGGTAAGTGAGACCTTCAGCAATGTTCTCTGCATGCACTCACCACAGAATGTAGAGCTCACCAAGTGTTGATTGTTATTTATTGAAAATCTATACAGACAGAATAAAGACAGAATAATGTGCCCCTCAGGTCAGCTGGACCAGGCAGCCACATGGCTACTGGAGAATGCTGAGAACATTGCAGGTCATTCCCGAGCCAGAGTTGACTCTGGCTCAAACAGCCACTCAGCTGCTCTGTCCGGTGTGGAGGTGAGGGCTGAAAGTGTTTGCATCTGTTTAATCGATGACTGTCTGGACTGTGACATACCCCTGGCTGAGTTGACCTTCTCTAGTAAGTCTCTTTTCCGTAAGGTATACCACAGCATCAAACATGAACATTGGGAAATGTGTTTTCTTATTATGAGAGATTTAACAGCTCAAGTATCGACATATACACACATTGATATGCATATTTGAAATTGTTCAGTTCTGTGCAAACATTTTTTGCATTTGTTCTATCGATGGCATCGATCACAGCAGGAACACCTGTGACATAAAGCTGCTTTTTTTCTGTGGCAATGACTGTGGGGAATGCAATAATGTCACCCACTCACCAATAATTCCACAGTGATCTTTGTTCTCTCACTATTGAGTTATATCTTTCAAGTAAATCACCATCAGTTGAGGTCTCTAAAATGCTGTGACATGGAATGAAAGCAGACTCTTTGTGATTTGGTCTTCTTCTGAATCAGTATGTTAGGAGTTACTTTTAGCCTCGACACAATTTGTGAATACAGGGCCAGATCTTCTAGTTTCTTTAACAGTTACCAATGGCCGATCAATTGAATGTCTGTAACTAGAGGTCGAGTCTATAGCCCCAGGTCGGCATCACACTCTAGTCATGTCTTAGGTTTGAAAAAAGTCTCTTAAGACAACGCCGAGTTGTCAAATCTAGAGCTGTAAACATGCCCCTAACAGAACTTGTTTGAACCAGATACTCAAACCCAGCAACAAAGCACTTTTTACTGGCCTCTAATGGAAATTTGGTCAGTTATTCAGTAAGTGTATGATATTTGAAATAATATGGCTTGCCCTGTTGTTGTGGTGCGGTGAAAAAAAACACAAAAACAAAACAATCACTTTTTTCCGTCAATAGATCCAAAATCAACCATAAAGAACTGCAGCTATATAAATCAATAAATAGATAATTGCAGACTGTTGAATTTAAGTATGAAAGTCATCTACCAGCATGGTTGTAATCTGCATACTGTTTGTTATTGCAGGGCTGTATGTGCTACAGCGCATTGGTTCCACTCAGGAAGGCAATGCCAGCTTCACCTTGTCTGGAGACTACTACAACAGAGAGCTGTCAGGTAAAACAATTTACTTACAGCACTAGAACATTTATTTAATGGCTTGATGATAATGAAATGTGTTGTGAGAGTCACTGTTGTAGAGTTTAGATATTAGTTCATGTGGTCAATTAGAATTAAAAGAGGATCATGAATCTGACATCATAACAACATAGATCCTGTAGAAATGAAACATGTCCAAGTGTCCAAAATAAGTGCTTTTAAGAAAAAGTGTGGCATTATTTTTCCTTTTTCTTTTTTTTCTGTTAACTTAACTAGTTTCATTAAACAATGCCATACACCTTAACTGAACAGCTTTAATGTTTCATTTTCTCTTTCTTTCCTTGTGTGAGGACATTACATTTAGGCAGCTTCTACAGACAGTATCCAGTAAAACACATCGCATCAAAGCTCTAGGGTGGTAATAATCAAGAATAGCAATAGCTAATTTTAGGGGGTTCTTATAGGGATGAGAATACAAAACACTCACAGACATCAGTGCAAGTCAGTGCAGTTTTCTCTAAAGCTGTTATAACTAACTGCATCTGTGTGTGGCTGCACTAGGCTGGGAGCCCTTCATTGAGCCATGGCCCTGCTTCCTGACGTGGCAAAAGCAGGCCGCTGGCCGACTCCATCCTCCCCGCCTCAAGATGGGGATTCGATCCAAGCAGAGACTGGATGTCAACATCACCTCTGTCCTGTTGGGTAAGTAAAAACTGGAGCATGCTTCTTTGCTTATTAACAAACTTGAATGGGTGTAACAGGAGTGTTTTGGAGTGTATCAGTGTTCAGTCAAATATCTCTGGATTGTCAGCTGAACCAACACCAACAGGTCAAAAATGTTTTTATTTGGTTATTCCAGAACAATACAACACCACCAAGAGCTCCTGGATGGCTGACTACTGTAACAAGGAGGAACCAAGCCCCATTCCTTCACCCCCCATACCCTGGATGGGCTCATCAGTCGACCCACCAAACTTAGGACAGAGTGAGTGTCAGTCGTGTAAAGTACCACAACTATATCACAGGGGTGTACTTTGTTTTTTACTCACACACATATTTATGTCTTTAGATGCGCTAACATCTTCATCTACGGTATAATTATGAATTATGAACACCATACGTTTTGAAATGATTGTTTTGCCTTTATTGTGGTAACTAGTGAGAGAGAGACAGGAAAAGCCAGGGTATTACAGCGAAGGGCCATGGGTCAGACTGGAACAAGGGGTGGGCAGTCAATTCAAAATTGTTGTCAATTTTCCATACTATGCCTTCTTGATATTTTCTCCTTTCCTTTTTTGGCTTGATGCCCAAAGCCAAACACAGGGTAGAGAGAACATACTGTTGGTTTGTTCTTTATGTTTTCATGGAATTGGCTGAAAACAAGAAAAACATAGAATAGCATCAGTTATCACCAGTTATTTCTTAAGAGGCTGGTTTAAGATTTGATATGCATGAGATACTTATGATATGCATTCATCCTTTGAGAAACTTGGTTCATGGGTTACTTAGTAGTTATGAAGACTTGTTGGTATAGCATGAGATTGGAGCTGATTTTCTGCAAACCTTCATAGTGTTTTATTTATTTTTGATAGAGCTAACTTATTGATTGCTAACCTGCGATTATCTGGCAATTTCATAAAAAATGTGTGATTGTAAAATGGGAATTAATACTTAATCCTTAAAATGGTTTACACTCTGGTGTCTGCAGCCGACAGAAACACTGTGTGCTGTGTAGCGTAGTCCAACCTCCCACCTTGTTCACTTAAAACAAACCCACCAAACAAAAACATGTTTGCAATGTGGAACTTTTTCAAAGTGTCTGGTACTGATAACACGCACTTACTTATAAATGATTGGTATTGGTGGCTAATTTTTTATTTTAACCAAGAGTTGCTAACAATATAAACAGTATCATTCAAATAGATTTACCACAGAACCCGCAACTCATTAACCAAGTTCTTCTAGTCCTCTAGAAGAGAAATGTATTGGACATGCGATGTGTTGATAACAATTCTGAAAACAAGCAAACAGAAGGGAGATGATGTGAAGTGAAGCCTATTGTGTGTTTCCTCTGCATGTGTCTCTGTGTGTTGTAACTGTCTCTTTCCGCTGTCAGGTGCTCCTCTTGCTCATCTTAGAACTAGGAGCACAGCCAGCTTGACCTGCCTCGAGCAGCAGATTCACTCCAGAGGTACCGTTCAGAGCTTAGTCGTCTAGTCAGTCGCTTCGCCAGCACACTGAGTATCAAAGGTCTCATTCAGTCAGAGAAAGGTCCGTCAGAATCAGATCATCTAGTTTGCTGCCAACAAATCAATTATATATTTCAACTAATATCAGTATCAGGACCATTTTGCAGCACAGCTATGTGGTTTAGAAGTCAAGACTAACCAGGAATGACAACGTCCCAGGGTGGAGTCTGACTGGGACCTTGTTGCTTGTCATTTCCCCTTGTCTTTACTGTATATATAATATATATCACAATTATCATTGTACAGCACTGTGCAAACATATCATGCACTTTAGATGTTTATCACACAATCCCAGCATGGAAGTATACCAATCCCAGATCAGCTCTGGGTCCAAAACATACATATCTGCAACAGGTGGTCTGAGCCACACAGAGCCATGATCTTTCATCAATAAGACAGTCTGGTGTAACTTGAAAAGACAGCCTAAAAAATAAATTAGGATATTAAAAAAGTGTACGTCTGACCATATATGTACACTTGCAACTCAGTACTTGCATGTATCACTTGGAGGACTTCATATTCAAATAATTCAGACTCATTTGCCTTGCAGATGTTTTTGTTAATCCGCCTGTCAGACTTTCAGTTTCAGTTAAACTTCCTACACAGCTGAATGGACCCTGCCTTATATTCAGAAGTGTTGTGGGATTGAGTGGTGACTACTAGAGTTAAAAATCAGCTTCTCACAGTCTAGTCTAGATTTAACTATAAATATATGTCTTGTCTTTCCTCCCCCTACGTTTTCTTTCTGCTGTGTGTTTTCCCTGAGCAGCATGAATGTTCATCATTTGTTTTCCAACTGCATCATGGTCAGTTGTGAATCCCTCATGAAAATTCCCCTGCACAATAGTTTGGTGTATGATTTTTGTTAGAGGTTATGTGTGATTATTCATCATGCGATTGCTGATTTTTTGTATTACTTTAAGCATAAAATGCTATATATACTTGTAAATATGTATATATAGGGTGTCATAGTTTAATAGCCAATTATCCTTCTCTGACCATTTTGCATCCATCTCTCAGTGGCACTTTGCTCTATACAACATCAGAAAAATCAGGCTTTATTTGACTCAGTAAACCACCCAGCTCTTGGTCCAGGCCATGGTGATATCTCACCTTGCCTGTTGTAATGCTCTTCTGGCAGGTCGTCCTCTGTGTGTAGTGAAGTCACTGTGTTCCTCCAAGCAATGTGGCATTCCCATCCCTGCGCACCAACTGTTTGTGGGCACCAAAGTTTTTCAAATCATGGACGTCCTGCTCTGTCTTCAAGACTCATTTCTTCAGAGAGCATTACCTCTTCTAACACCAACTAACTGTGCTGAGCAGAGAAGCTTTAAAGTGAACCTTCAACCTTCAGATGGACGAACTACAACTGCAGGCCATGTCAGGTTCCACTTCCTGTCACCAAGACCAGAAACTTAAATCTAAGATTCAAAGATTCACCAACACTGGACAATTGAAGACCTGGTCTGATGGATCTGGATTTGTGCTGATTGAGCAGACAGTCAGCAGAGTCAGTCTGAATCTGTGGAGCCAATCTGTCTTATGTTAACAGACGGGTCGCTGGTGGTGGTGTCATGTTGTGGGGAATGCTTTTTTCTTGGTACCTACCAGTCAATCATGGTTTGAATGCCTCAGTCTGAGTATTGCTTACCATGTTCATCCCTTCATGGCAACAGTCCACCATCTTTAGATAGATGGCTGAGGTGGCTTTGGTGTTGTACAGTCTGTTGACAGTGGGGACAAAGGATCTCCTGAACCTCTCAGTCCTGCAGCGTAGTGAGATGAGACTTTTGTTGCTGCTTTAGCTGCTTTTCTGACCTGTCACAATGTTGTGGAGAGGTTAGAGAGGTTGTATTGGCTGATGCCCTGCATCATCTACATTGCATGTGTCTGTCAACAATAGTCGTTAGTGAGTCTAGACTATTGCCAATCATGATCCCAACTTTTTAACCAGTCCAGTCTCTTAGTGTTCAGGTCAGGTGACTTTAAAAACATATGCTGCATTTCACTGCAGATGTCAAAGAATCTGAGCCTCCTGAAGAAAAAGGGCTGGCTCTGTTCCTTCCAGTAGATGGCAGATGTGTTCAGGGACCAGTCCAGGTGCACACCTAGGTATTTATTAGTGTGCATCATCTCATTGTCCTTCCCTTGTATGTTGACTGGCTGTAAAGTGAGCCTAGCTCTAACAAACAATGACCCGCTCCTTTCAATGAAGACCAATGTCTATCAATTGCATTTGGATGTGACAAGGCTAAGAGTTGTATTTAACATCTGCCATATACAGATTGAACATGAACAGACACACATCACTGAACGATTAAAGTGTGGACGCCAAGCACACTCATCTTCTCTCTGATTGGTTTTCATTTTTGCTTCCGGCAGATGTGAAGTTGTCCAAGCGGAGGCAGCCATTCGTACCCTATGCTCTATGCAACCACACAGGATGCACCATGTGGTTTGCCACTCTGACAACAACCCCAACAAGGTAGGTTGATAACATGATATCAGGCTCCCAATGCTCCCATCATCTTTTGACATTATTGATCCCTGGCCTTCCTACTTGCATTGCCATGGTACCAGCTACTGCTGGTATGAACCACAGAGAAATGTCTTCAGATGAAGCTGATCACATGTTCCCCACAGGGTGGCACTGTCACACAGCAGTAGTGCAGACTCCATCTCAGACTTCCATGGTCCAGGAACCGATGACACTCACAACGTTAGCCAGTGGAGAGAGGTGCTGCCTGGAGAGGAGATTCCCTTTGAGTTTGAAGCCCGAGAGAAACTCCGCCACCGGTACAGCTCTTTATTCAAAGTCACTTCTCCTGTGGATGTGATCCAGTTAATATTGGATTGTTTATGAAACTGTTGACTGGTTTAGCAATCATAATTAAATTTAACAACGTTAATTAATTTCTTTGTTTCTCTTACGAAAATCACAAAGAGTACAGATATAATTACTGTTATGGTGCCGATTGTTAAGTGGTATTGATAAATAATTACAGTACCATAGTCATTTAATTGTTTGAATTTCACCTTTTTCTGGTTTACTTTAAAATGTGATTATCAGTTCAATTGCAGAGATCTGGAGACATATGAGCCAGTTTTAATTTTTCCATAAATTATATAGATATACACTGAAATCTTACATATATTTATGTTCATGTTTCCTTGTAGAGTGAATAGGCTTTACTAATATAGCAAATATGTAGTCTCTTCTATAGTTCATAATTGAGCATATACATCAATAATGTGTTTATTAGCAAATGTTACAATATTGTTCTTAATATTAACTAATATACTGATTTGTCACTTTGGTCTGTGGAACTTACTTATAAAAATGGTAAATGTTGTTTTCTATTCATAGTTTCATCTCATAGATCAGCATTAAGTATCCCGGATCCCTTTCTGTCTTGTCCTCTGCAGGCACACTCATGAGCTGAAGTTGCACCAGCTGCTGGTTCGTGTGTGTGGATGGGAGCAAGTGAAGCCAGTGTCCGTGGACAAAGTGGGTGTTTTCTTTCGTTATGCAGCTCCAGATAGAAACAACTCTTCCAACACTGTGAGTCTGAGTCAAAAAAATCCAATAAAAATGAATGTCAACAACTGGCCAAGAGTTTGATGTCAAATGTTTTTTTTTAATTATCTAATTTTTCTTTTTCTTCCTCCACAGGTTGGCAGTCCTATTAGCAGGACCAACATCATCCACCCACATGTTTATGTAAGCACAGCAAGTCTTGTTTCTAGATCAATGAGCAGTCAATGAAAGCAGACATTTAGCCTGTAACCACAGTTCCAGCTGTAATGCTCAGTATTCACTAGGATACCTAATAGTTGGGTGGATTAAAACTGGAGAAATCACTTTGCTGTTCTTGGCACTAAAAACTGAAGAACACAAGAAGAAAATATACACCATAAATTAAACTGAATCCAGCTTTTAGATGCATGAACACATAAAGGCCCTGTATATCACACAGAGTGAAGATGGAATTATATGTATTATAATATAGTTTAACTCTTTGTACAATGGTTAGTAACTTTTTTTTCAAGGATTTTAAGAGCATTGAGGTTGGTTATGGGTCTATAGTTAAAAACATCTGGATCAAGAGTAGAGCTTTGAATACAGCAGCATTTAGAGCTTGCAGTTTGTAAGCTGTAAATGAAGATCAATGGAGCAGATCTACAGCGTTGGTTAAAGAAAAGGCATCTTTGATCAGGTTGAACATAGATGAAGAAATGGTTTAACTTATCTCAGAGAGATCTATGGGAGAGAAGCAGTCTAAATATGAATCAAGTGTTAAAGTCACTTCAAGGGCCAACACAGATGCTCTGAAAGAATCTAAACTTCATGGTGACTTACTGTGACTCTCTCTGGCCCCTCAGTTCTCAGCCCTGCCTCCAGTCAGAGTGGTGTTCTCCATCACTATGGAGGGCAGTGCCAGGAAGGTCATCACTGTGCGCTCTGCTCTCATGGTGAAAAACCGGCTTGATGTTCCTATGGAGGTCAGACTAGACAGCCCCTCTGCTCCTGACAGTAAGACAGATATAATTAAATCCTGTTCATTTTATTCACATGTGTTATTATTTTTCGTTTTTGATAAATTTTTGATGTATTTTGTTTTATTTTGAATTTTTATATCTTTTAATTTTATCTGACATTATCTTATTTCATATTGTGTTTTGTTGTGTCTTTATTGTATCTTTAATGAAGTCATTTGTGTTTGTGTGCTGACAGAACCAGTGGTCTTACCTCCTATCCTGCCTGGCCAGGCCTTGGCAGTCCCCCTCCACCTGACATCTTGGCGGCTACAGGCACGGCCCAAAGGCCTGGGCTTATTCTTCTGTAAGGTTCCCATCCACTGGACCAGTGTGGAACGGCAAGGAGAGATCAGCAGCAGTAAGAGGGAGTGTCAGTCAGCAGATTTTGATGATAACTTCAAACGTAACTTCAGGTAAATACAATAACTTTGACTTTTTGTTTTTGGTTGTTGTCTTCCTCACATGTGGTACAGTTCAGCTCATTTCTCTGCATCTTTCAGGTTTTGTGTGGTCATCAAAAAGGAGAACTACCCAGACCAGCAGCCTGCTAAGAGAGTTTCCGGCAGTTCAAAGCAGATCTATCGACAGCCAGGTCACACCATCTACCTGTTACCCACCATGGTCCTGGCCAACCTGCTGCCATGTGACCTCAACTTCTACATCAAAGGAACGCCCATAAAAGGCTCACTGAAGCCGGGAAAAGAGGCCATTCTTCATGCAGCCGACACCTCACAGAATTTAGAGCTAGGTAAGGACTTTTCAAATGTTTGTCACTGGAGTGTAACTCTTAAACATTTTTTCAGTCCTCACTCCTTCTGTTAATGGGCCGTGTCCTTCAGGAGTCTTGCTGGAAAATTTCCCTGTGTGCAAAGAGCTGCTGATTCCCCCTGGGACTCAGAACTACGTGGTACGCATGCGACTGTACGACACCAACAAACGTCTGCTTTGCCTCACCATCCGCATCATCCTGCGGGCACAAGGGGCCCTGAAAATCCTGATTTCTGCCCCCTACTGGCTTATCAACAAAACAGGTAATGTTGTCTTCTTACTAAAAACTACACTTGTACAGATTTCACAAGTAAGTAACTAATAGTTTCTCAGCCATTATTTCCTAAAGCCACTTTCCTCCCTCAGGTCTGCCATTGATCTTCCGTCAGGACAATGGTAAAGCCGATGCAGCAGGTCAGTTTGAGGAGCATGAGTTGGCCCGAAGTCTAAGTCCATTACTGTTCTGCTACACAGACAAGGAGCAGCCCGCTATGTAAGTGTGTCCCAGTGACCAGACCAAGGACAGTGTTTCAGTTAGTGAACACTTATTTACACTACAGATGTCCCCTCACAGATTTTATTTATCTATCATTACATTACATCTTCTCCACATCTATCTTGATGCCAGGTGCACTATGCGGATCGGGAAAGGAATCCACCCAGATGGAGTGCCAGGCTGGTGCCAAGGATTCTCCCTGGATGGAGGGAGTGGAGTGAGGGCAGTGAAGGTTATACAGCATGGGAACAGGCCTGGCCTTATCTACAACATAGGCAAGTACATTCAACAGTTCAAAAGCACTTACTGACCTACAGGATTATGTAATGATGTTCAGTACGGATGAGATACAGGATTGGCCCTGAACTGGATCCTCTGAAGATCATTTTAATGGATTGTTGTTGTGTATATAACTCTGATAACTCTACACTAGAAGCATTAAGGGAGACATAATGGAACAGCCTGCGGGGATTTTTTGTAAAACGTACTTATATATGCCAAATTCCAATTATGTTGGCATTTGTAGTGAAAAATCATTTTACATACGTTTTACATTTCTGATAAAACGCTTTAATTGATGCATTCAGGACATGTAAGCTAAATAAAGAAAATTGTCAGATGATGAATTCTCTGAATTTTTATCATAGGGCCCTCTAAGAAACTGTGGGGTATGGAAATTAAGCCAACTGCTGTATAAAACTGCTAATAATAAAAATGTTTGTCAGGTATTTATTGTTCTCAGTCTGATCTACACAGGCATCAGTGTGCGAAAAGGGAAGGGACGCTACAGGGACACCCACATCGTGACCTTTGCCCCACGCTACCTGTTGGACAACCGCTCTTCACACAAACTGGCGTTTGCTCAAAGAGAGTTTGCACGAGGAAAGGTGAGGATTTAATTTTTCTTGATGTGCACAGCGAGCCTGTCCAGTAGTGTGTGTTCACAAAAAGTGTTGTTACCTAGAGGGGGGATATGGGTCACTGCCATAAATCAAAATACCATCCTCCTGTTAGAAACCCTGGTTCCATGTTGTTGGCTCAGGTTAGGGTCTAAGTAAGCAAGGAAGTGAATGTTCCAGTCAACCTGCTTAAACACCAACAACAAGTTTGACCTACAGGGGTCTGGAAATAAATACAAGATAATAGTTTTCCTTAATGAATTAATTTTTCAAAGGGTACGGCCAACCCAGAGGCGTACATCTCCACCCTGCCAGGCTCCAACGTTGTCTTCCACTGGCCCCGCAATGACTATGACCAGCTGCTGTGTGTGCGCCTCATGGACACCGCCGACTGCACCTGGTCTGGGGGCTTTGAGGTCAACAAACCAAAGTCATTCCACATCAACATGAGGTTAGCTACAGATAATAATTGTTGATGTCCCATATTTTGTCTTCGTATGTTTTATAGTGAGATAGAATGAGTGTATTTGACATTTTGAAGTATTTGATCTTTGTTTGAACAGGGACATACTGGGGAACTGTTTCTTCCTTCGGACAGAGGTCACCCTGAAAGGAGCCACTTACCAGATCTCCTTCACTGACACTGATCAGCTGCCTCCACCCTTTCGCATCGTCAACACGTCTGAGGTCAGTCATTGTGATGTCAGATGCCCTCTTAGTACAGGGTTGTGCCTGAATCGCTTCCTGAATGCCCTGATCTCTCTCTATGAACTAGATATGCATAATAACTGCCATTATTTAAATCTCCTCAGGTGCCGATCCAGTTCTGGCAGCATGGAGTGGCTGACATGCGGCTGCACACTGAGGTGAAGGCCGGCTCAGAGCTGGACTACGCCTGTGATGAACCCACACTGCCACCCTACCTCACACTAACCGCAAAGGGAGCTGGATCCTCAGAAGTCACAGCTGATATGAATTTCTTCAGAGAATACAACAAACTCTATTATGAGAACTTCATCTACATCGCAGCCACGCACACCTTCTCACAGTATGGGCCAATGTTATGTCAAATAAGAATCTCATTTTGTAAATAAGTTTAAATTGTGAAAATAGACAGCATTATTCTATTGTTTCAGGAATGCTGAGAAACGACTTGCTGGAAAGAAGCGTCTTGTGAGCTGTGCTGAGCTTGTTCTTGATGTGGACACCAAGACTCAAAGGGTCATCTTGAAAAAGAAGGTGAAAGTGTTCAAGAAAACGCAGAATGAATCATACCAGTGGTGGGGATCTCCTAAAAGTCACAATGTCCCCCTTAAAGCACGGACTCTTTCATTGCATTATTGCCATTAAAATTCAGAGGGGAAGAGGAAAAAGTAGCAGCTGCAGTAACAAACACTGTGATTATTTGGCTAAATGTGGTTGCTAGTAAATTAATTTTCAGAAACTAATTAGCAATTCAATTATTATCAACTGAAAGATCTGATGAGCAAAAACATATTTGTATTGTGAAAACTGTAATGAAAACAGGATTTGTTAGTTGAGAGTGAGTCCATAAATTAATGTGTAGCAACATGTATGTTGATTGCTGTGCAGGAACCAGGGAAGCGCTCGCAGTTATGGAGAATGACTGGGACTGGTATGTTGTGTCACGAGGGCTCGTCTCCACCACAGAGCAAGCCAGCTCAGCCACGCCCACTGGACTCCTCCTTGGTGCTGGACATTGCAGGGCTTGCAGCTGTTAGTGACAACAGGTTTGTATTGTGTGCAGCTGTAGGGGCTATTACGTTTAGAAATGCAGACAACAACAAACAAATTATTCATAAAAGCAAATTATTATCTCAGAAAGCACTTACAGTTAATTAGTTAAGTGAAATTAAATTTGGTTGTAAGAGGGATGCCTCACCTTTCCTGTCTCTCTTTCCCAGTTTTGAGCCCCTGATGCTCAGGAGGCCAGACTCACGCCGCAGCACCACACAGACTTGGTACTTCAGCACGGGCATGCTGACCTGCGGGCTGCCACGGCTGGTAGTACAGGTGAGTGCACCAACCAAGTTAACACAGTTGCTTCAGAAAATATTCAGAAATAATATTTTGATTTTTAATGTGTAATCTACATTTACTAACTCGTAATGACAAACAGAAAAAACAGAAATGTTTGCAGCGTCTTTCAAACAAAGGTACAGCACACACCGACATATTATATGAGATTTTAATGCCAGTGCAGTTTTACAGTCACATATTTTGTGTTGTAGTTTCATAATTTTGTCCAAGTACAATTTTCTTCCATTTAATTTTCAATTACTTGTACCCTTTAGGTGAAGGGTGGTGTGGCAGGCCTGTATGATGGAGTAGAGGTGGTGCTGGGACCAGACTCGGGGCTGATGGAGCCTGGCCCTGAGCAGCAGTTCATCAACCAGAAGATGAGACCTGGTTCTGGTGTGCTATCAGTCCAAGTGTTGCCAGATGGACCCACTCGTGTTCTGCAGGTGAGAACAAAACTAGAAATAAAACGCAGTGATCTTTTAACACCTAATAATGTTATAAGATTTTTCATAAACAAAATACACCAGTCATTATTTTAAAATTAAAAAATTTACAGAACAATGGTAATAAAAAAAGTAGTTCTACTTTGGGTTCATTCTAGTTGCATTAATGTCAAGTATTTGTCATAACATGCCAATGTGTATTATTTACCTTAAAAGTTAACAATGGCTTCTTTTCAGTTTCACCGTGTTTGTTCAGTGTGTATGGTTTGCAATGGGAGACATACAGTGAAATCTGAGTTAAAAATTTGTAATATAAAATGTGTGTGTAAGTGTGTGTTGATTGTGTGTCTCTTGCAGAATGTTTGAGATATGTAGAAGCTTAATACCTTAATAATTCCTGCTTTTCATTTACAGCATTGATAAACTTCACAATTTCTGCTCACAGACATGTGTTTGGCTTGCCCTTGTTTTAGATCAGTGACTTCAACCAGAGGAGAATGATCCGCAGCTCACCCAGCACCGAACAAGACAAGAGCAAAGAGGATGTGAAGAAGAAAGAGCCTGAGCAGGAGCTGGAGGTACAAGTGACTGTCAAATCATTTCATGGATGTATTTTGCATGCAGAGCTCATGTTCATGCATGGAAAAATGTCATAGTTACCACATCACATATTTGTGAATCCCCAGTTGTTCTTTATTTTTATTTGTTTATTCCTTTTTATTCCTTATTTTATTTGTTATATTTAAACAAATGAAAGGAAAAAGAAGATACTGCACAAGACTGTGGTGGCTCTTTTCCTGTTTTTAGCTGTTTTATGTTAGATCTGTGGTGGTGGTCCTGTTGCTTCTACAATCAGCTGGCTATTAGTGTTGAATTGAACTTCTTCACTCTTAATGAACCTTGAGCTGTGAGCAGGTCTGCAGAGTAGAACTACTCTAACCAACTCTTAACTGGTTGTTAGGTCCCTGGAGAAAAGTCATATCCCAGTGTGAGAGTGAAGTATTATAGGGAATGGAGTTCATGTGGGCTTCTTTTGTCTTTCGTAATATATATTTAGTCTCCACCTTATCTTGAATAGAGTTCCTGTGTTCAGTTTCACAATTATTTTCCTAAGGAGAAACTGATTCTCCTCTCTACTGTTTCCCAGGTGTTGGTGAACTTGGATGAAGGTCTGGGTGTGTCTCTGGTCAACAAGGTTCCTGAGGAGCTGGTGTTCACTACTTTGTCTGGCATAGACGTCCACTTCACTCGCACTGCTGCCAATGAGGTGTTGGAGCTCAGCATTCAGAACATCCAGGTGAGCTCACAGCTATTAAGTTCATCCTTTATGTTTACAACACCATCTCATGCCAAAATACTTCAAGATGCTTCACATTTCTGTAAAACAATAAAACAGAAGTGACAAGGTTATACATAAATTATAATAATTCTTAAGACAGGTCATTTTAACATAAAGAATCAGATACAGATATCAGCTTGTTCCTGAACTGTATAAACCCTGCTTTGTTGTATTCTGGTCATCAGGTGGACAACCAGCTGCTGGGAACCACTCAGCCTGTGATGTTGTGCGTCACTCCTAGTTCTAGTGACAGTGGTGTAAATGAAAGTGGCCCAGCCTTGCAGGTTAACTCTGTTAAGGTTCCCAGCAACCTAATCCTCACTGATCTCTTCAAGGTGAGTGAGTGACTTCATGAAAAATCAAGAAATGTGCAAAATCTAGGTTTTACAAACTTCTCGGCCGTGAGTCCGATCTGTACAAAACTAACCCATAAACTCTCATGATCAAAATTTATTAGACAAATTTCATTCATCCAAAAAAGGGTTGCTTAAATTACAAAGGAACAAAGTGGCTATAGACATGTTACTAATGATGTCACCCTGGTGTGTTGACAGCACCTCATGGTGACAGCCCGACGCTTCACTGTGATCATTGAGGAGAAACTGCTGCTAAAGCTGCTCAGCTTCTTTGGATATGGGCAGACAGACGCTGGTGGGTCATTATGTTGTTACTTTATGTGTGATACTGTGAGTAAGTGGGCAAGGTTTGCTTTTAAGTAAAACTATAAATCATATTTGAATGCAGAACTTGAGAAATTGGATGAAAACCTGCATGAGAAGTCCAGTGAGGACGCAGGACAACCCAAACGTTACTACTTTGAGAACCTGAAGATCAGCCTTCCTCAGGTCAAACTGAGTGTCTTCACTTCTCACAAGCTGCCTCCTGATCTCAAGGTAACCCAACAACACGATCATCTAATCATTTTCCTTTGGTTGGATTTAGACCCTGTCCAGGGTCAAACACTGTCCAGCTTTGTCCATCACATTGTTACTTCCTGTTGCATCTGACTCTTTGCTTTTGTATGTCACATGGCTGCTTTAATTGTTTCTTTTTTTTGTGTCTGAAGGCTCTGAAAGGCACTCTAGGCTTTCCTCTGGTTCGCTTTGAAGATGCTGTCATCAACATGTACCCGTTCACTAGGGTGCACCCCTATGAGACCCAGGAGATCATCATAAATGACATCCTTAAGCACTTCAGAGAGGTGAGAGGAGCTCGCACAGATATTAAGCCTAATTAATAGAGACCATGATACATGTCACTGAATTAGTTATGAAGTCCTGACTTAGAGTGGCCAAACTTTTGCACATACTACAATCACTGTTGATTTATTTCTTAAGTTTATAAAATAAAAAGTTGCATTGTATTAACCTTCGAAGAAAAGCTAGTTTCTGTTTTCTGGAATGTAATTTGCCTCAAATATTTTAGACATGATCAAAAATTCCCAACACTACATCTACATAGGTGATTCTAAGTCATAATGTTACATTTGTGACTGCTAGATGTCTTATGGTGCTCAAATAGAATTTTTAATTGATTGGACATTTGAGAGAGACAGAGAGAGGGGGAATGTCATGCAGCAAAGGGCCACCGGGGGGAATCGAACTGGGGCCAGCTACAGCAAGGGCTGTGGCTTCTGCATATGGGTCACCTGCTCAACCCAGTGAGCTGTACAGCACACCAAAATCATACATAACGACAATCACTACCATGGCGTTCTGCAGCTGAATGCCATCCCAGTGGAACCAGAGCTTAGTTCAAGCTCAAACAATCCAGCCCAAATCAACCCAAGCCTGGTCATAAATTTACAGTATTTATGGGCTTGAGCCTGATTTAAACACATATCGGGCTCAGACAGAGAATCTACACTCTCTGATCATGTTCTGTGTGTTGTTTCTTGTCTGTAGGAGTTAATGAGCCAGGCAGCTCAGATCCTGGGCTCCGTGGACTTCCTCGGAAATCCAATGGGCCTCCTCAATGACGTCACCGAGGGTGTGTCAGAGCTCATCAAGTATGGCAATGTGGGTGGTCTCATACGGAACGTGACCCATGGTGTCTCCAACTCTGCTGCCAAGGTACATCTCAGCTCAGTTGTGTATAACACACTCTTTTTTGTGTCTGGGTACTATTCGTAGTGTTTGTTCAGCATATTTTTGAGCATTTTTTTTTCACACGGATATATAGTGTAATCAGTTGCTTGGCTGTGGCTTTGTTGTATTATATTATCCAGTTTTTCTAATAGCTGTAATATACACATTAACACATACCTGTAACAATACTTGGTCAAGACCAAGTGTACTGTATGTCCAACTGTATGTTCATTATGTTAAATTGAGGAAGTAAAACGATGATGGTTATTGTCTTGTATTTGCATTGTGTCGCATGGTTTTGGCTCTTTGTTGTTCAGTCTGTAAACTGTGTATTTGCTATAAGCGCCTCCTGATGACATAATAGAAATTGAAATTCTTCAACCAAGTCAATCTAAAAGAGCAACGCCCAATGGAAAACATCTGATGGTGTAACTTCACCATCAGCTCTGTGACTCACTAAGTCAGTCACAGACATGAAGGAGAATGTAATAAGGGAAGTCGGCATTTGGTGTAAACATTGTACTGTTCTATGTGTGTCAGTTTGCAGGGACTTTGTCCGACGGTCTAGGGAAGACTATGGATAACCGCCACCAGAGTGAACGGGAGTACATCAGATACCACGGAGCCACCAGTGGAGAGCACCTGGTAGCAGGGATTCATGGACTGGCACATGGTACAATCTGGAAATATTTCTTTTTCTCTGATCACAGCTACACCTAGTGGTCAAGAGAACTATTCAGGGAGTTTTTCCATTAACACTTGAAGTCTCCTAAACACATAAAAGTGTCATTTGTAAGGACCTTAAAAAAGATGTCAAAATGTGGGGAAACGCACACATAATGAGGCTTCTAAAAATATGAAATTTACCCTAAGAGGACTTATGTGCACATGGCTTTCTTAAAGGGATATTCTGGCGTAAATTTAACCCATGGTGTAATGCACCGTGACACAGAGTAGAACACCCCCTCAATAGATCAAGTTTGCCGACCGCAAACGTCTCTAGTTGTAGCGAATTCAGCTCAGACAGCCAGATGGCAAAATACTGCTGTCTTTGTAGCCAAGAGCCAACTGCGGTTAGGGTTAGGGTTAACCATTCCAGCCACTTCCTACTAATGCAGAAGCCCTAACAAGTCGATAACCAAATGCAGTCCAGTGACGTTTAATCCAAAAGTGCAGGCACACTTTGCTGACTGTAATAGTTTGAGCAACTCAACTCTGTTCATTTCCCTGTCAAGACCAGCATCATTTGTGGCTCTGAGTCCCTTTCTGTTGTGTTTCATGTCCTTTTGCTTATACTCCTGCTCCTCAGGTATCATTGGAGGCATGACGAGCATCATCACCTCCACAGTGGAAGGGGTGAAGACAGAGGGCGGAGTCAGCGGCTTCTTCTCAGGGTTAGGTAAAGGTCTGGTCGGAACTGTGACCAAACCGGTGGCTGGAGCTCTGGACTTTGCCTCAGAGACAGCACAGACAGTGCGGGACATGGCCAGTCTCAGTAACCACAGGTGGGTTAAGTGATGTGAGCATCTGAAAAGATATCTCCACTTCTGAGAAAACATGGTGAACGGAATTTTCTGCAGAATAATGGATATTAAAAGTAAAAGACCTGTTCAATATTAACTGTCTCTGATTAGCATGAGACTGTTTTGCTGTATGCAAAGCTCACAGCATTGTCATCTGACACTGGAGTTCAGGACGATGTGTGCCTGGGAGTGCGTTTAGTGCCAAAACACAATTACAGAAGAAGATTTTAGAGGAAATCTACTTTAGAAGTAAATTACCCATAAAGGTAAAATTAATTTCCATGGCATGTGTTTTATCCATCCCTCCAGACCATAGATACATTTACACACAACATAGAACAGAAATACATTTCTGCTGAATACCCAGTGTATTATTGATCTATGGAGTTTAGCACTCTTATAGCAGAGTGGAAAAACACCTGTGTTAAAATATCCCTTCCACAAATGTCCTGTGCCTGTGACCACATACAAAGAGAAAAAAATGGATCAAGGGGGGTTTGGGGTCATATGCTGTAGTGAGCACCATGTGAGTAATGAGTCATGTTAGGGGGCAGGACACCAATGATTTGGACACAGTGAGTGCAAAAGAGGACAAGTTGCCCGAAGAGCAACAAGACTAGGTCAAAACCTAGTATGTGTGTGGACCGCCTGTGGTCAAATACTGACTTCATAACTGTGACATCCTCTGACAAAATCACCCAACACATAGTCGACAGACTGAGACTTTTAATCACAGTGATAGTGAAAGAGAAAGATTAAATAATTGGAGTGAGGGGAAGAAGATGTTAAGCAGAGAACCACAAACTGGACTTGAATCCAGACCACTGTGGCAAACACAGCTCAGAGCCTCTGTCTAGGATCCACAATAATTTAGTCAAGCTCAGCTCACCACTCCACTGAGCAGTGGCGAAAATTTTATACACACTGACAATGGACATCTGGCAGATTCATATATAGATATCATTTATATATTTAAGTGTATATTATACATTTCAGCACAGTGCTTGTCACGAAGCGCAGGGAAACAGAATAATCAACAACCACAAACTCATCCTGTCAGCACTGACAAATAACACCCAAGATAAAACTGTCATTAAAACTGTCATTACAGTTCTGTGTTCCTATCTGAACAATGTTGTGAATTTTGTATTTTTTGTGGCATTGTCAGGCTCAGTGTGCAGAAGGTCAGGAAGCCTCGCTGCTGTAAAGGACCCCAGGGTCTCCTACCTCGATACTCTGGCACACAAGCCGATGGTCAGGAGCAGCTCTTCCGCCTCACTGACAATATCCACTCTGAGTTGTGAGTCTAACTTGTCTAATCTTGTGTTTAATACACTTATCACCTGCAGTTCCATCAGAGTTGTTGACTCTCCATTTCTCACACCAGCTTCATCGCTGTCGAGCCCATAGACAGCTACTGTGTCCTCATTTCCTCAAAAGTGGTCTACTTCCTGAAGCCAGGGGATTATGTGGACCGGGAGGCCATCTTCTTGGAAGTCAAATACGACGACCTCTACCACTGCCTGGTCTCCAAGGATCATGGGAAGGTTTACGTGCAGCTGACCAAGAAGGCAGAGAGCACCAGCAGTGGTGTGGCCATTCCTGGCCCCTCC
This sequence comes from Selene dorsalis, assembly GCA_900303245.1. NCBI lineage: Eukaryota > Metazoa > Chordata > Actinopteri > Carangiformes > Carangidae > Selene > Selene dorsalis. The sequence continues at coordinate 8,641 of OMNW01009974.1, read as the reverse complement.
CACCAGAAACCAATGGTGAGACCCCTCTGACTGATCTTTCTTTGACAGCCTCATTGTTGACTCGTGTTCCTATACTACCCTCTTTCCATGAAGAACACTGCAACAGTCAAAAAGATTAAAAAAAAACAACAACCAAAAAAAAAAACGTAAGAAACAACGAAGCAGAAACTACTGGTGAAACTGAAATCTCCTCAAAAATAGAGAAACTTCAGTCCTGCCTGATCTCCTCATGTGAACACTTGAAATTTTTCTCAGTAATTCAGAAGAAGAAAGAAAAGATAAATACCCTTCAAACAACACTTTTCTTGTCAGATTTGACTAAATTAGCTTTAATGTGGTATACCGTATAAACTGACAGCTGGTTGTAGATGTGTGTGGTGCTTGTTCTCCAGACCTCTTCATTGCCATCGGCTGTCATTCAGTCAAGTCCTTAGTTTAAAAGTTTGTTGTAGAGGTGAGTTTATTGGCACTCCAGAGCACAGTAAACCTGACATGGAGCAGGTCTGAGCCAACAGACTGACCCAGAGCGAAGGGCAGGGGGCAGTTAAATGGTTGAGCCAAAGGAGGGGGGGACCATCTGTATGTAAACACAGTTGACCCCTGGTTGTAGACATTGTGGTCAGACGGGATGCAGTGAGAAGCGGCATCAAAGAAAGTAAGAACAAAGGTTCTTATTTCTACATTCAGAGACCTTGCACTTTAGCACCGAGGGTCGACTTCTTCTCCTGCCGTCTGTCTGTCTGTCTGTTTCAATAATTAACATAACAATCTTCTCCACAGGTCCATGTGAAGAACGAGAGTCTTGCCATTAAAATCTCTCAAGAAATCAACTATGCCAAGAGTCTGTACTACGAGCAGCAGCTGATGCTTCCTGCCAGTGAGAATGAGGACTACTTACTGCTCGAGACCTGATCACCTTATGAAGGATTCTAACATTTCTTAAACCCTGAGTGGGAAATGGCTTTTATTGAATTTTGTAGGCTTCTGTTTTTTAAGTGTTTGACAAGCTGCAATAAAGGGAATAGTCAAACAACCATGCACATTGTTTGGTAACATGGCCTGTTGTTTGACAAAGCACATATGTACATTACATTAATAATATATGCAAGGCAGTGTTAGTTTGATTGTGTATATGTAAAAACACTTTAACTGCAGGTGTACACATCCTAGAGCTGTTCTATATTTTGTGAATAGACAGAAATGTAAATAGAGCTACACACCAACACTAAAGTATACTGGACTGATTGTGATAAACGTAGACCTCTGGAGTTGTCTCTCACTATCTCTGCCTTTTTCAATCAAAGACCTGCAGGTGTGGAGGTCTCTAATGGAGCCTGCAGTTCTTTCTTAACAGAGGTCTCCTCCTTGACTGCCCTCTAACCACATGTCTCTTAATTCTACACAACTTGTTGAAGAGTTGCTTGTTAATAGTCAGGGCTTCAGGTTTTGGTTTGGTGTCGGATGAGATTTTTTTGAGCTGAATTTGAGTTGCATGCTAGAGAGGAGAGGTGTTTGGGACGGGCCTCAATTTGTGATTCTGTAAAATAATGTTCACATAGACACTGCTTTAAATAAAGCACCACAACTAAGTACTCATTGTGTGGGACCTATTATTTCCAAATGTGTGTGTGTATACATGTTTTTACATATTTATTTTTGTATTTTTTCGAGGTCTAAATGATACTGAGAGTCACTGGAAAAAGAGCAAACACTGAGTTTGGTTTGTCTGGGCCATAACTTTTAGTGAGCAGCTGCAGAGCCAAGTAAAAGCTTCAAATGTTCTTCTGCAAATGTTTTCATTTCTGAAAATTCAATCTCAAACCTCTCCCACTACAGAATAAGTCATCACAAGCTCCCTGATCACTTTCACATGGCTCTGTCTGCCCTCTACATAATAAGGATCATAAACATTTTTTGAGCAAGGGGAGCAAAGTTAAGCAATGGGATGAAAAATGTCTTTGGCCAGTCGGATGGATGTGATTCAAACACCATGGATCACCGTTCCTCTTGGATTACACCAGGGATCTGGTGTGAACCTTGCATTCACTCTTTTGTAGGTGACACCACACTGC